>RJWH01003497.1:0-151519 GCA_004363575.1 Solenodon paradoxus
TAGTGCGCGTGATCAAGGCTCTGACTGGTTATTAACTGATTGGTTGCTAATATTCTTGGTTACTAATGTTTATGCTTTGTTTATGAAAATAGGGAGGCGACCGTTAGGCAAACAGGGCAGTGGCTGAGGTACCTCTGAGTGTAATTTTCTGTTGGATTGCATCAGCCTGGCTTTGTGGCCTGGCCCAAGTCCCCAACAACTCCACCCCTCCCACAACGTGCTCCTCCCCGTCCCCCACACTGTGTCTGCTTCCCTCCCTCCCGCTCTGTGCGGCTCACACATCTCCATAGTCCTCAGAACCCTGACCTCCAAACCCGTTCAAGCTGCTGTACTTCTCAAGCTTGCTGAGGCTCAGTCTAGAAAAAGAGGGCTTTCCAGGTGCAATGATCCAGGGAACGGCAGTGAGAAACAACACAATTGCAGAAAAACAATACACAACCGCAGTTATTTGGTGTGACTGATGTCTAGAGATGTGGTGGATTTCCCTCTGGGACTTTAGCATTTCTCTGGGACACCGAGATCCAATAATTGCGTTGTGACTGTGGGATGTATGGCCAAGTCTAAGTGCTGGTCGGGGGCGTATTAGAAGGTGCGGGAATTTTGAGGGGCTGCCGAGGCTGCTGTCGCCCCCTCCCCCCGCCTCCACCTGCACATGTGACTGTCCCCTCTCATCCTACACCTGCCTGTAGCCACGTAGCTCTTTGTGACATCAGCATCTCTCCTGGTGACCGCCTGAAATTCTGAGAGGGTAGCGATGGGTGAGGAAAAGGAAATGAATCGCTGCTGGACAACGGCAGTTGGCTATTCTCTTGCTTCCTGGCAGCAGACCCCATTGGGGCAGGACTGTGTTTTTCTGGTCACTGCTGCATCCCCAGTACACAGCACAGACTGGCACAGGGGAGGCAGTCGAGAGACACGCTCAGTGGCGTTTCTAGAACAATTGATTCAAAGAGGAAGTGAAAATCAAGATGGAATTTCATGACTATGAAGTCACATGAGATCCTCTCTCTGAAGCCTTTCCAGGGAGAAAATAAATATATATGAAGAGGTGTTTGCCTGTCTCAGAAAGACCCATTCTTCTCCAGGTGATGTGAGTTGGAAATACAATCAGGAAAGAAAAGCAGGAGGCAAGAATCATAGTGTGGCCACAACCCAGGAGCTGACATCTTCAAGTTGACCCACCTGTTTTAAGCATCTTGCCTGTCGTCCACCTGTGTGTGTGCACGGAGCCTTTTTGGGGCCAGAGAGTTCCCTTGGCACCCATCAGGCTGGCTTCACCAGAGAGCCACTAACATAAACGCTCTAAACCAGCACGCACAGCTCCACCAGCGTACAGGTGCCTCGCAGTTCGCTCTTTCCCTTCCTGGGGGCTCTGGATGAACAGCTGTGCAACCTAAGTATTCCGCTGCAGAAGTGAGACAACGGGGGCTTGAAGAAAGTGGCTTTCTCAGAGCCACCAGATAGTGACTGACAATGCAGCCCAGCAAGGTATGTTGGGTCATTGAATTTTGCTTCATTTTATTTCATTTTCCCTGTTCTGTTAAATGGATGGGGAACTAACCCTCCAAGATGCCAGGACTCGCCCAGCTCCGACGGTCTGGTGGTGGCAGCACCGAGACCCAGTCTGTCTCTCTGTCATCAACACGCCGCCCACTGGTGCCCTCTCTCCGCATTCCTCACCACTGTGTCCACCTGCCTGCAGGGACTCGTCTCCCCGTGAGTTCGCCTTCAAGAAGTGTGCTAACTAACACTCCCGCCGCTGACGCCTCTCTGTGCTCATTCACTCTCCTCGCACAGGCCGCCTTGCGAGCGCAAGCTCCCCGAAGCAGGCGAGATGGCTGCAGCCTCTGCGGGAGGACAGGGAGCGGGCACGCGGCAGGAGGGGCCTCAGAGTCAGGGTACGTCTGGTGTGGGAGCTGAAGATGGTAAAGGACTGAACGGGTCAGATCACTTTATGTATTTTTACCCTGATTTACACCTTGCCTTTTATTTCCAAAATTGACTTACAAATCCGTCACTTGTGCTAGTTGCTAGAGTCCCTGCGGAGAAAGTCAAATTAATGGTGATGTCTTTGGAGGGTGCACGGCTGTCGTTCATTCTGCCAGGGAATCCTTGTCGGTGCAAGTGAGCAGGTGCAAGCAGCCCCAGAGAAGCGCCCCTGGCTGCTGCGGGGATGGGCCTTCTGTCCCCAGAGGGGGTCGGGCAGCTCCTCGGTGTCCCTTACAGAGTCTCCACTCGGTGTGGATTCTACACCACAGCACAGGGGCCACGGAGAGAGACTGGTGTCTGGAGCGCCATCCGCTCCTGCCAGTTCTTGCTTTCTGCTGACGTCATGCTGAATCGAGCCCCTGAGTCTAATCAGTGACCCCCGCCCCTTGGAACCAGCTGGTGGTCTCTGTATTTCCTGAGCTGCTGCTGCTGCTGTCAGTCTTCCCATTGCAACTCCGCATGTCCCCGCGGGTCCCGTGTCACCCCGGGGCCAGTGAAGCCCCTCAGTGAGCCTACCCCACACCCACAGCACATCTCCCTCGAGGTGGCAATTCCTCTCTACTTAAGAGTCGTGGTCAGACCGGAAAGTGCAACCTCATTTCCCTGCAGCACGAAGATACCCAGGGCAGCATTCAGACATTCTGCACTTAGACTTGATTTTCCCCCCATGAAAAACAGCCCTGACAGGCTCAGAAGGTGGAGGGTGGGAGAGCTTCCGAAGGCAGCGGCCCTGGACCCCCTTTGCGGTGATTTTGCCTCCACTGCAGTGAAGATCTGCCTGTGAAGTTGGACGCGCAGGTCCCCAGCGAGGCTGCCTGCTGGCTTCCAGCATCTGCTTTTCATCTGCCTCTAAGTAGGTTTCACGCTGCTGTTTCTAGTTCTCGCTGCAAGAACTGCTCTTGGCAGAGAAGCAGGAGCTGCCGCACGGAGGAGAAGGCAGGGCATGAAGATGGCAGGGGGAGAACAAGAGTAACAGTTCTGTGGAGTCTGCCTGACATGTCTCCTGATATGAACAATAGCCTGGCAAGGGGATCCCTCTATGAAGGGGGTTTACACAGTAGATTTAAGGTGACATCGTGGTCAGCAAGAGAGGAAGACATGATACACAAGGAGGGGGAGTGTTATACGGAGAAGGGGAGGGAGGGAAAAGGACAGAGATGGGGGAGAGAAAAAAGGAAAGAGAAAAGGACAGAGGAGGAGAGAAAAGGGAGACAGAGAGGCAGAAGGGGAGAGAGAGACAGAGAGGCAGAGAAAGAGCGAAGGGGGAGGCAGGGGGACCGAGAAACAGAAATGTCTCTCGCCTCGCTCCCACCAGGGCCACACACACTGGTCTGGGTCACCTCCCTGGCAGAGTCCACAAGCCCACCGCTTGCCCCTTGCCTTGCTGGTTAGACAACAGAATTGTTGACACTAGTCACTGAAGAAAAAGAATCCCTCACGCTGGAAACAGGAGGCAGTGCGCTGTGTCGGACAGTCAGGCTTTAGAAACGGCGGTGCTGGAGTTGCGTCCATCGTCCCCCTTCGTGCCACACGGAAGAGGCGCCACGCAGACGCGAACACGCCGGGCCTCACGCCTCACCTGTGAGACGTGCGTGTCTGCAGCAGGGCGCGTAGTGACTCCGCGGTGCTGGAGCGCTCCACATCAGTCCACCCATTCAGCAGCCACTTGCCACACGCAGAGAAAGAGGCTCGAAATGTGACTAGAACCATGGAGGAACTAAAGTTTTAATGACTTTTGAATATAAGTCACTATGTGAGCTAGTGGCTGGTGTCCTGGGCGGTGCGGATCTGCAAATCTCAGATCCAGGTTCTCCTCTGTTCTCTGTGGCAACTAGGAGAGTTATATGATGCAGAGTCTTTTCTCATCTTTGTGATGAGGACACAGTCTCACGGGGGATCCTCCTGAGATGTCACAGGGGTACCTGATGCCAGCAGCTGCTCCTAAGCTGGGGAGCTAAGGGGAGCCCCAGCCAGCCAGCCCTGCCTGGGCAGAGAGTGAGCTTTGTGCAATGATCCAAGGCCTCTGACAAAGTGTTATTCGTGGTGTCAGTGCTACGACATTCTGTCTAAACCACTTTCTATCAGCAACAGGAGAGAGCCAGCTGGGCAAAGGCTCCGTCACTCAGTCAGCTCCTTGCAGCCTCACTGGGCTGTGCAAGAGAGTCTGAAATTTGATATTAGGTTCTGCTTTGCATTGACCAGAAAGGTCCCTAATTCAGCAGGTATAAAGCATTCGTGAAACTCCTTCAACATGATGGAGAGTTGAAGCAAGCCAGAATTTCTGGGAGACGGAAAAGCATCTTCTAGGGACACCAGAAGTCCTATGTTGAAGCCCTAAGCCCAGCACCTCAGAAATGTCGGTGTAGTTAGAGAAAAGCTCTTTGAAGAGCAGGCCCTAGCCATTATGACTGGTGTCATAGGAAAAGGGAAAACTGGGGCACCGGTGTGCAGAGGAAAGGCCACGCGAGAACTCAGCCGAGGAGCAAGGCATCAGAAGACCCCACACACTTTGAGCATCCAGAACCCCGAGAAAGTCGAGTTCTGTTGCTCAAGCCACTTGGCCTGTGGTTTTTGCTTACAACCATCTAAGAAAACTCACTCAAGGCTTAGTTGGCAAATCTTCCCAGACCATGTAGCAAGCGGCAGCGGTGGAGAGCGATGATCATTCACAGCGCCCATGTCAATACCCGGATGACAGGGATAAATCAAAGCACGAGGACGGCACCTTCACGACATCTGCCCAAGGACCGGGTGGCTTGTCATTCTTCCCCGTTTACACACGAGCAACTGGAAACCTCAGGGCGTGACGGAGTTAGCCCACGGCCACGGTGTCTCTGAAAGAGAAAGCCAGGTGACATCCACGCCAGTTCTGGGGCCCTTACGTGTTGAGTTCCATTTCAGTGTGTTGCCTGCTTTTCAGCAGAGCCACCTCTGAGCAGAGTGAGCACGAGTCCCGATTTTGCCCGAGACAGTCCAAGTTTGCAGTTTTCCCATCACGAGTAGTGGCCCCTGGCCCTCTCGAAAGCACCAGGGCTTATACTGCTTACTACGTGACCATCCTACAGAGAAGCCACATGGAACTTAGAGGCTCCCGGGTGGTGATAAGGCCCCATCACGCAGCAGCTGCCAGCATGGCAAGGGCAGTTCTTCTCACACATCGCGTGGGCACAGACACAGGCTGACGACGGGACACAGCGCTGACTGTGCCAGGTGCCCTCCAGCGCTCGATTCAGGAGCCCGCTGCCTGGTTTGCACCTGCCTCGGACTCGGGGGAGCGGAGGCAAAGCGAGGGAGTTAAGCTGGAGAACCCCGAGCTTCTTCCCGCTCTAATTCTCTGGCGCATTTGCTGCGCAATGTGCTTCTCGGCCTGTGGCCGGAGCGGGCAAGTCAAAAGGGACATATGTGTCATTCTGACATTTTTAGCCCAAAACAGTTGAATGGTACACTCCTTAGCTCGCTAGAACCCCAAACACGCCCCAGAGTCGCTGCTGCCCCAAAAGGCTTCTTGTCTTGTCCCCACCCGCATGTCAAGAGGTGGCGTTTCTCCAGCGCAGGGACAAGCTTCAGCTGCCCCCCCAGGACCAGGTGTCTGACGCTCGAGGAGACACACCAGGGGATGAGGACACGCTTCTCTTTGGCTCGCCGCCCATTGTCCAGAGCAGCTGTGTGGCCCCACCGGGCTGCAGGGTTCACCGCCAACCTCACCTTTCAAAATTCTGTCTCAACCTAGCACTTCAACCTCGGAGCCTACAAGCTCCTGCCTGTGCACTCCCAAGTGCGTGACACAAAGCTGTCCCCATGCCTTGTCACGCTGTTGTCCCCTCCTGCCGCAGTCTCCCCTCCCCGCCCCCAACATCACTCCAGCCTCTAAGTCTATTTAAGTGGCGTCTGCTTGTTTCCATCTCCTAAGTTTCCTAGAAAAATAAATGCCACTGATTTGAGTGGCTTAAAACAACTGAACCGTGACCATTCTAGGGACCAGAAGACTGAGATCAAGATTACTGCTGTCCATTCTTGGCGTCTTTACCACAGTGACATCGCCCGGTCTCGGCCTCCATCATCACACACACCTGTGCCTGGGCCTTACCTGGCCTCCTCCTCCCTCTATGTGTCTCAGTGTTTCCCACTCTCTGAGGACACCAGTCACCATGGAGTAAGAGCCCAGCAGGACCTCAACTTACACCCTACCAGCACCCACAAAGACTCGGCTTGCAAATCAGCTCACACTCACCGATACTAGGGGCTGGGACTTCCATGGACCTTTGGGAAGACATCGCTCAGCCCATATTACTGCTTGAGATGTCTGCCCAGGTGCCCTCGAGCAGAATCACCACATGCCACATACCAGAGCCACGGCACTGGGGCCAGAGTGAGAGCCCGAATTGCCCACCTCTCTTTCCCACTTTGCAGGTGGGGTCAGCGTCTCCTGGCCCTCTGCCATTCCCTAGCTGCCGCTCACAGCTCCTGAGGCCGCCCAGAGCAGCCAAGACCAGGGACAAGCGTAGGCCATGGACACAGCACGATCTTGACCTCTGCCCCGCCACCTCCTGCAGGTTTTCCAGTTTCTTCACTTCAAGATGAGGAAGCTATCTGCCCAAACCAACGCCAGCCATCAAAGGAACTCATGCTTCTCTGAAGAGTACCCAGCCTGGCTGTGCATTTGACCAAAGTCCCTTCCACTCATCTTCTCAAATGCTTTCTTGTCTCTGATGACTTGCATTCATCTGAATGAACCTGAAGGGAAAAGTCAAGATGTTCTCCTGAGCTCTGCACAAGAAGGAAGGAAAAAAAAAAAAAAACAGGAAAATACCTCAGAAGGCTGAGCGGCGACAGGTATTTAAAAAAAAAAGTTTGAAAGAACTGGAAATGCTGCCGGGCCTTGGAGCAGCTGAGGGTCGACTGAAAGGACTTAGAGTAATTAGCGCTCCGAATGCACAGTTTTTCTAAGGAGCAGGGTAAGCCCAGTAGGCAGAATCCAGGCAAAGGCATTGTTCCCACTCCCCTTAGATCAAATGTGGACAGGTAGGAAGCGTGAAGTGTGAGTTGTGAGGAAATGACAGGCACAGGCAATAAATAGAACTAATTAACTTCAGCTTCATCCCCAGGTTACAAAGGATCCAGCTCTGGCAGCAAGCTGGCTGGGAAGCCCTGGGGTCCCTGGCCTGCCTGCTGACCCCAGATGACTCATAAGAAGCCTCCCAAAGTGAATGCCCAGGTGTTTCCTTTTATATGCAAAGTCCTAGGGGCCACCTTGCAGGACAGCTATTCAGTCTTCTTCCGCTGGTCTCTCCTCATGTCCCTGCTTTTCTCAGACGTCTTCCCTGAAATCCCTAGTGGTCCCCATCCCCCTTCTCTGATCTCTGACACCTTCTAGAAGTAAGTGTTCCTTCCCTCCCTCCCACACTCTCCCACCCCTCCCACCCACTGGGAGCTGCAGTACTTCATCCTGTGGACCTTCTGGCATTGGTTTCATGTCACTATATCCCACAGATGAGTGAAGCGGTCCTGGTCTTCTCTTTTTCTTTTTGATTTAATTCACTTAACAAGATCCCCTCCAGCCCAGGTGACCTTAAAAGGTGACTTAACCACTCTGGTCTCTTTTCCTTTGTATAAAAGGAAAATTCAAGTTCTCACCTCACAGGAGGCCCTAGGTATTCAGAGGCATATGTGAATACAACAGAGCTGCTGTCGTGGAGTGACAGAGTACCCAACATTGTTTCACCTGCCCCGTGTCAGCCAACTTCTCGGGCCGGGACAGGGAGCACGTCAAACCTGTACATGGATGTCTGACAATGGTGGTCAAGGTCTAGGACTGGTAGGAGAAGTGGTTCTGTCTGCCCATTTCATTCCTACTGTGGGGCGTGGTGTGGAGCAAGACCACAGAACTCTTGGTCTTCAGAGAACTTAGAAGTTTCATGGTTTAATGGGAAGAGCATTATTTCTAGGGTCAGCTGTGCCTGGTTAGGGGAGCAAACCCTGATCACACGTGAACATCCCAGTAAGGAATGAGGGTGAAAGGATAATGAAGATGAAGCGTGAGCAAACCACTGCCCATAGTCGGCAGCAGTCAGCAGGTGCTCCCATCAGAGCCTCTGGGAAAGCCAGAACCCATGAAAAGATGGGGCAGTGGGACCATATTGGCTGCATAAATGACAAAGCTCTTGGCCTGAGAGAATGTGCTCACCTCCACATAAGAACTCAGAACTCTGCTTTCATGCCATGAAGGGAAAGAAGCTCCAGACTGTAAGTCTTCTACTGTGAGCACTCTGGCCATACTTGCTTATTTGGGCCCATATTAGAGATATTTTTAAACATTTTCTAGCTCAAAGTAGGCAATGAATGCAAAAGGAGTCAGAGCACTGAAAGTGGTGGAAAGTCGAATGATGCATTTGTCTGTGAAAAGTAAATAAAAATGGTGACTGTCACATGGCTCACATGGCATGACTTTCGATAGTGGGAGCAGTACGGAAGACACAGAGTGAGGGTTGGGTTGGAAAAGTGTGGCCAAGGTGCACCAACAGCATTACAAAAGAAGAGGAGAATGATTGTCCCTGGGCCAGACTCAGGGATACTGTGGTCCCCAGGGAGAGCCCTCCCTGTCCCTGGGGCATTGCAGTAGACCCGAGGAAACAATATTCCACAAATAGCCTCATGATGGTGGGGTGTGCTAAGGCAGGTGTATCTATGCATGTGATACACTGAGTAGATTGCCAGGGCAGAGTCAGAAGTCCCCCGTCTGCCTCTGTATTCATGCACATGCAGCCCTACACCCTTGTGGGCCAGGAGACAGGTAAAGAAGAGGGGGCAGTGATGGAAATCTGAGGCATGGGCAGATCTAAGAGGCGGTGCGAAGGGAAAATCTTCGACTAGCGTGGCGTGTTCTGGAGATACTGGATGGTCGTGGTGACTCTGGATACTTCTATTGTACAACCCAGTGAGAGAAAGTGAAACTGGCAGAGCCAAGGAAGGCCTGCACAAGGGTCATCAAAAGATTAGAGTTTCATTCTGGATGTTCCCATGCTCAAGTAATTGCCAGGGGTCCCATGGGAGATAGCAGGCGGCCACCCTGTACAGGAACTGTGCATGCCTTCGGGTACCACTTACTATGACAACTCAATTCATGAATCAGGTGACAGAAACACTGAGCTCCGTTCAGAAAAAGAGACTGGAGTTCAAGTAAAAGACCTCAGAAGCAGACCCCACTGTCTATCAGTTGTGTGGCATCTGGAGGACCAATGGGAAAACTCTTTTGCGGTTTGATCTTCACTGAAAAAGCAGAATTAATACCCATGTCAGAGTGGCTTCAAGAATGCGAAAGCAAATTCTAATTGCCAGACCCTCCAGTTGAACTATTTCTCCTTTCTCTTTTCCATTGTTGTTTCTCTTCTCTGGCATCTTCTTATTTGGTGATGGGTCTCAAGTGAATTGACATTCGAACATGTAATCAAACATCATTGAAATGGTCATATACAGTTAAAAAATTCTTTGCTTTACTGCAGGTTCCTAACTATTTCAGATGATGATATGGTAGACAGTTAAATGATAGAGGATAAAAGGTGATCTAGATGAGATAGATGATAGATTGACAGATGAGACAGATTGATAGACAGATAGTTGCTAGATGTACATATTTCTTTAGAGGTCCATCTAACTAAATAGATAGAGGCAATATAGCTATGTGCATAGGTATAAAGCCAGCAATTGACAAATACAAAGACCAAGTGTTCTCATCTTATTTTCAGACAATGTGACGATCTGAAACTTTTCCAGCTCCCTATAATTGTGCTCTCTCCTCTTACATCTCCTTTTTCTTTCAGCACCTAGGTAGAAGCAGTATCTATTTCCCTTCCCACCTGTTTGCCATTTTCAGCCTCTGCTTTACCTCCTACTGCCCATCCCAGAACAGAGCACAGTTCAATGACCCTGCACAGTAGGCAGGAAGAGCACTTGGCCCTTAGGAAAGAGGCTGTGTACTTCTGGCAGCTTGGAAATGCTTTCCAATCAATATGCTCCGGGCAGGGGTCACTCAGACAGCACTTACATCCTGTGGAGGTCCTCATTGGCTGACCTCATCATGCTGACCCAAGATGCCCTGACATCCGGAGAGAGCAGGAGGGAAAGAGAGCGGGACGGAAATGGGAGGCCAGAGAGAAGGTGGTCGTGCTGTGATGGGATGAGAGTGCAAGTCAGGAAACTCTGATTCCCTCAAGCGGCTCTGGCACTTGGCACCAGGGATGTGGTGTGATGGAGAGTGGAGGCTGTCTCTTGTTGCTCCTCTATGCTTTCTGCAGATACCTCTATCACAGCCGTTTCCTTTGTCCCTCACTCATTCAGCAAGTCAGCATGGAGGAAAACCTCACCCTTCACTCGGCTTAACTACTTTAAGGAACTGCCCAGGATGCTTACAGAGAACAGCAGTGTCAGCCTGGCTTGTAGTAGGTACCCCCCAAAAATGGTTTATCGGTATCATTACTAAAGAAGTATATGAACTTATGAATGAACAAAAGGATGGCAGGATGGATGGATAGAGGGGAAGGATGGATGGCTGGATGGATGGATGGGAAGGAGGGATGCCTGTGCGTAGGGGGTAGAAAATGAGATGTGCTGGGGGAAAGGAAGAACAATCTTCCCACTCCCGCTGAGCTGCAGTCATTAATTTATTGGCTGTTCCTTTGCTACAGTTCGCAATCTATTTAGAGAGATGGAGTTTCCATAATTCTGAATCCACAACAGTGTTCAGGGCTCAGCAGAGAGTGAGAAGAAAGGCAGGAAATAAGTGACTCAGCAGAGGTGGATTGGAATCCAGCCCTCATTCACACTGCCCTTGGGGCTGGAGCCAGGCCCTGGAGCTCTGTGGTCTCCATTTTCTCCTCCATGTAATGAGGGCCATGAGAGCCTCTCTCTCCCAGGAGGCTCACAGAGTCCAAATGAAGACAAATATGTGTCACAGTAAGCTGTCGGCCATCAAGCACTAGATAAAGACTAACTTATTTGAAAGAAACCAGCAGGCACAGGCACAAAATGAGTGGGAATTAGACCCAATTCTGCTCGACTTGACAATATTAAATCAGCCCCCACCAGGCTCCACAAGGCTGGGGTGTTTTCAGAGACAGTCCTCTGCTTGTCTGGTAATTATCGTTTGTTTCCCAGCCCTGGGGTAGCACAGAGCATGGTCCTCAGACACTTGCATGGATGGGCTTGGCTATCAGCGTCAGAAGCTCTGGGTAAAGCTTATTAATTTTTCATTTTTTAATTAAACATTGCTGAAGCTTGGGAGAAAATATTCCTGGACTGGCCTTGTGGAGTCTCTAAATCTGTAAGTCTTGAAAGAGACACCGTAACTGTTTCCTTATAAAATGCTTTCCCAGAGAGCTGCGTGGGGCAGAAACCACGGGCCCACTCCCTGCCACGTCGCCTCAGCCCAAGTCCAGTTTTGGAAAAAGGCGACTTGGAACCTACTTGAACTTGCGAGACACTGGTCTTCACAGGGAAACAGGCAAATATTCTGAGGTTGGCTGAGGTTCTAGACACGCTCTGGAGGTTTTCGAGGGCTGAGCCTTCCCTCTCGCAGCCCTGAGAGAAGTCAGCACCTCCTTGCCCCACCTCAGTCTGTCTGCTTCTGGTTTCTGGGGCAAAGTGTCCCGGAGCTCCGCGCGGGCACGCCACTGCCTGCGACTTCAGGTTGCTGGTGTGTTCAGAACATACCTCATCCCTCTTCCTTAAAGCCCAGGCCCAGGTTAATTCTGGTGGTGACCACTAGCTCGTGATCAAGGCTCTTCGCATGAGTCTGTGAGGGACGCAGGCCCTATGCCCTTCAGTGAAAGATGAGAACACCAGCCGGGACCTACCAAGCTGTCCAGGGACCCAGGGGTTGAGTCAGCTCCATCTGCTTTAACACCCCCTTCCAACACACACGCACATACACACCACACACACCACACACACCATACACGCTTATAGTCACACACACACACCACACACGCTCACAGTCACACACACACACCACACATGCTCACAGTCACACACACACACTACACACATCATCTCACACACACACTCACACACACACTCTCCGCCCCTGAAGGACCATCCATGCTCCAGCCTCCACCGCGTTGACTTCTATTTAGGAGCACCCAGAGCCTGGTGAGCGAACGAGAAAAAGACCCTGCCTTTTACAAACTTAACATCAATTCAGAGAACAAAGCAAGTAAAGAATCTCACAGATAAATATTTGCCAGCTCCAGTACCTCCAAGGGTGACTCATGGGAGGGAGCACTGATGTCATCTGAGTGAGAGCGTAGCCTTGAGTTGGAATCTGAAGGACAAATGAAAAACTCAGTAACAACTGAAAACAGTAAATAAACTTTCCAATTGAGGGAACCACATGGAAAAAGACCTTGAATTTGGAGGGATAATGGCCTTTCTGAGGAAATGAAAGTCTGACCTGAGTTCAGGAGGAAGATTGGGGCAAACAGGCGAAGGTCATGGAGAACCAGACCCAGGAGTTTGTCTTTGCTCCCATAACTGTGATGTAATCATAAATGGATCAGGAATATGAATTAGACATCAGTGAATCCATAGAACACTTCTGTCACCAAATAGCAACCTCTGTAGATGGCATTTGATAGATAACTATACAGAACTTTACAAGCTAGTGACTTTGCTTTAAAGTACTGCTTCCTCCAAACACCAGGGCAGTGGGGGGAAGGTTACAGAGAGGGAGTCTCACTTCTCCCAGCCTCTGAGTCTCCGACCTGCGATGTTCAGGGCGCCTGGGCTGCAGGGCCGGGCGTGGCATCGCGGGCGATGAACTTCAGGGCCCAGGAGGGCACCCTTCTTCAAGGCCCGCAATGCTGTGACTTGGCCCGTGAAGGCCAGTTTCCAGAACAGATTGCCCTGTATTTGCATGCATCCTGTACACCAGAATAAAATAAAATAAAGCAAACCCACCGTGTGTGGCTATCACCTTTCCAGATACTGTGGAAGGGGAAAAGTTGCATGCACCTATGGAAGAGGAGGAAGAAGATGCAGCACGGAGTTCTCCTGGCTGCCACACACAGAGTGGTGGAAGCTGCTGCAAGAGCGGGTGCAGCAGGTGGGGGTGCCCGGCTCCTGCCTCCGTGTCATCAGAGCGTACCCCACAACTGTGCACGGGGGAAAGTGTTGAAAGACGGCACGGGCGCCACACTCTGAGGTCAGGCAGCCGTCAGACGTGCTTCGGTGGCGGTATGTTCAGAAGCGCACAGCTCCGGCCAGAGATGATCACGTACCTGCCCATGTGCTGCGAGCCAGGCTGTGCCAAGACGTGTGTCACACGGTCTAATTCGTTTGTCCGCTTTGTTGTACAGTGTCTACATGGGACTTGTGTGATTAAAATGGTATTTTAGAAAAGAAAGGGAAGAGGAAGGAGCTGACTCTTCAGTGGTGAGGGCGGAGAGAAAGTCTATGAATGAAGAGACTGAGAGGCCTGGAAGATGGGCTGACGTCCGTGAAGTTAGAGGGAGAACTAGAAACACGGGTGAGAAGCAGAGGTGGGGGCAGGAACTCTCCTTCCAGAATCTGGGCCTCTTAGAGATGATACATACAGGCATGTGTACATGTGTGCATATACACATACATGCATGCATACATGTGCTCATGTGTGCACATACATGCCTACATGGAAACAATCATCCCGTTGTCCTCAGAGAAATCCTCCTTGTTTAGGCTGGAAGTTGAGCCAGCAGGAAGGAGGCCCTCAGGACCCAGGAATGCCCAGCACAGACACATGAACCCCAAAGCAGAGAGACCTGAGTGAGTCCTGACCTGCACCCCCAGAAGAGAGGACACACAGGGTGTGCCCACATTCAGCCCCTGCCGCTGGAAGACGAGAATAATCATTCCCAGCCCTGCGTGCTTCCAGAAGATTAGGTTACAGGAACAGCTGAGATGAATGTACTTGAAACAGAGTGGGTCACAAACACTGGCTTCTTTTCCTAGTCTAAATGGCCCCTTCTGCCCCCAGATTAGAGCACTCTCCCCTCCCTCTCTCTCTCTCTCTCCCCGCCCTCCCCCTCCCCCTCCCCCACAAGCAGAGGTGCATGCAGCCGCCTTCCTGCTGTAAGTGCCTGACACTCCGCATTCCTAAACTTCATAGATGATTGATTTCACCGAGTCTAAAGGAAACAGTCAATTGCCAGGAGATGTGAGCCCAGCAGCGCCAAGGCCAGTGTAGGAGCCGCGAGAAAAGCAAACACAATTGTGCAATCACCTGAGCCACAGTGCCAGCCTGCCACGTGGCCTCTGCCCTTCCTTCATGCTCAGGGAACCCTCCCACAGAGGGGAGGGCAGCTCTGCCTCCACTGCGGTGATAATGTTCCCCTGTGGGAGGCACCCCCGCTGGAGGGACCTGTTGCAGTCCCGGGGAGTTTTATGGTTCTAAGGCAGGAGCACTTCATGTCAAGGCAGCCTGGCCCCAGCAAGGCCCTGTGTTCCCGGTGTGCCTGCGGCTTCGGGGCTGAAAGCCGCCTTCAGGTTCGCATCGTGATGGGTGTAGTCTCCTGCCCAGTGAAACGACCGCAGTACTTTCTTCTCAGAAGCTGCCAAGACAGGCCCCACCATCGGCGACACAGAGCAGAGAAGACTTGTGTGTGGCCTGCAGGCGCCAGCCAGCTGGGAGATGTCAGACTGATCCCTTTCCCTCGGTGGGGCTGAATCCCCAAGCCTTGCCGAAGCAGTTCAGAGTCTCCATTTCCCAAAGGGCTCGTCTCCAAAGGCGAGTCCCCAAGATTCCGCCGAAGAGTAAGTGGAGGGTTTCATCGCTAAGTGATAAGGGAGACAAGGCACGCGCTCCTGATTTCATGATGCTTGCCAGCACATGGAAGGTCCTGCGCAGTCCTGCAGACAGCGTGCCCGCTATGTTTGCTACCCAGCGGGCTAAAGAGAACCGGTGACACTAGGTGGCTTCTTCTCACAGAGCCTCTAGACTGGATGTGTCTTCGTCAGGTCCCACAGCTCACTGAGGCGTCCCCGTCCTAGTGTGGACTGCAGTCCCTCCAGCCCTAACGCTCTGGGTGGTTTAAACAAGGAACCCCTTTTCCTCCCCGGGAGGGAGAGAGAGCAGGCCCTGAATGTCACTTCGCTGCAGTCACAAGGCATCCTGGTCTTGGCACAGCGCTGCCTCTCCCATTAAACTTGTACCTTCCTCCCTGTACTGTCTACCTCGCTTCCCTCCCCCGTTCCCTGTCTGCCTTCCTCTCCCGTAAGTGTGAGCATCACCGGCCTGCCTTGAGGAGACACCAAAGGCTCTCCAGGTGACGTTTCCTTCTGCCACAGCTGTGCTTTTCGACTGCACAGCATTTCCCGCTGAACTGGAATTGCCAGCCTCATTTTCCTATTTTCCCTCTAAACTGAGAGTCTCTAGCACCAGGGCACAATCTTTTTTTAAAGTATTATATCACTGTGTGCCTGATACCTAGCTCTAATAATATCGAAAATGCATTTTGTGCTTAGGTGTCAGGTGTATCTTTTTTCATCCTCTCAAGTATCCAGTGGAGTAGACCCTGGTATAGACCTGATTTATAGATGAATTTTAAGGCTGAGGAATGCAGACTGACCTTCCCTAAAACCATACAACCAGGAGATTAGGGGCTGAAGTGTAAACCAGATGGCCAGAGTTGAGTCCAGAGTTCTCATTTGACCATGTTATGTGGCCCAGAGCACTGAGGACATGCTCCAGAGATATTTGTTGAAAGAAGAAATGAGCAAAGCTTGATTGAAAGAACACCCCATAGGCAGCTAGGTCTGATTCTGCATACTCTGAATCTTGGAGCTAATGTTCCGTTAACCCTCTTCTACCAGGTATCTATCTCTAAATACCCCAACGGGAAATTGTTAGCCAGGAGCTCATTAAACCAATCAATGAGTTAATTGAGTTAAGGAGGATCCATTCTCTAGAATGAGAACTGTATACAGCATTGATTTCTTAAGTTCTTTATTGAAGTATAACTTACATAATAGAAAATATTGAATTGCACAACTAAAAAAGATGCATTTTTAAGGCATAGATTTTTAATACATTACACTAGAGTTCTCTCTTTCAAACCATGACAGGGGTCTGGATAGCAAATTTACATTGCTTCTTAAAGAACTAGAGAAAGCCCCCAGTCAGTGTGGTGGATGCAACTTGGCTGTGGTTATCATTCTACCCCATACCCATCCTACCAAGGGTGAGACCCCCTTCCATTGGGTCAGGGCCCTCATGCCTGTGTTAGTCATGAGCTGTCTCCTAGTGAGTTCAAGCTCTTCGAGGAGGTTGAGAGGAAGCCAAGAATTAACAAAGGAGCATTAGTGTCTGGAGAGAACATAGGACTCTCAATCAGATGGCCCAAGTTGACTCCATCCTTTTTCATCTGGATGACAAGTCTCCATTCCCAGCCTGAAAAATGGAACTCATGCCTGTTACAAGCCCAGGTTCTAAGCTGACTCTATCCCTAACAATCTATATGTCATCTACCAAATAAAGGCATAGAGCTCAGACATTTAAGTTATTTTCTACCCTTGAAATCATCCAACGCTTAGAATGTAAAGACTCAAATCTCCCAACAAAAACTTTTTTTCCTAGTCTCTGAGCAGCTATTGTTCCCCAAAACACTTGCTTTAATGACCTAGCCTGCAAATACCAAGTCCTGCTTTGCCCAGATGAAAGAGTGATTTGAGAACCATTTAACTGTATACATTTTCTCAGCATCACAATCACAGAAATACCTGGGCTAAATGGCTCAGTGCTGAGCCGCTGTGAAAATGTGTGGAGTGTTCAATTACCCTTAGAATTGTTCACCTCTTACCTGTGGGGCCCAGCATCTAATCATGAGACAATAGACTGCTGTTGAGAGATTTTTCACTAAACACAAGGAAAGTTCACTGAGAAGCCACGGGCCCCGGGCCCCACGTGGGAAGGCAGCTGTCCTTAGCTTTCCATCTGTACATCATCCTTTTCTTAACATTTTTGTCTTAGCATCTTCCTGGAGAGGAAAAAATAGCAACAATGACTCTGACATTGGTTTAGGGACTGTGACAGTGGAATGAACTCAGGGGCGAGGGATTCCAGTGGCTACGTGTGTGGGTCTTAAATGGCTGTGTTTCACTTCAGACGTGTTACCATATCTCTGGCAGCAAGACTGGTGATCCCGAATCCAGGGACCCCAAAGGGAAAAAACACAATGACACAGATTTTTCATATTGAGTTGTAGACTCATCCCTCCAGTCCCTATTCCACAAATGATAATAAACTGGCAATTGTCTGCAAGTAACTATGCTTGTGGCTAAGAATTGGAAGTCAAAGGAGAAGCAGTCCTCCTCCTCAAGACTCTCCCTGCCCCAGGATGTGCGGCTACTCTTCTGTCCTCTCCAGGAAGATGCTTCTACTTTATTTCCAGGGAGAGACAGGTGCACAAGCTGATAGTCACAGTCCAATATGGTGGACAGTATGACGCATGGGCCATCGTGAGAGCCAGAAGGAGGACATCTACTGGGCAATTAGAAACTACTCAAGGAGGCAGGACTGAGTCTTAGTTTTGAAAGATGGGTAAGAATTATTTGGCTGAGGAAGTGTGAGGAGCTCTAGAGCCTGGACAAGAGGAACTGCAGGGGTGCAGATATAGAAATCTTCCCATGTCTGGACTTTAAGCCCCCTGTGTGTTCACCATGAGGCGTGTGAGTTCCGGGGTTCTGAGATAAGGAGGGATGGAAGAAGGAGGGATGCATGCTATGCTTTCTCCCCTTGAGTCTCACTGCTGAGAAACCTTATCATGACTAGAAGCGTAGTGTTAGAGGGATTTCAGAGCTTTGCTCCTCCTTTACTCTCATCACTCACTCCTGCTCACAAAGCTGGATTTTCTGGAGGTAGGGAGATATTTGCATTTGGGCCTGTCTGTATTTGTTCCTCTGTTATAAACAGTAGATGCTAGGGAAGTTACCTTAGAGAACAGCAAATACTGTGAACTCACTAGCATGTTGAGAGGGGAGAAGGCAATCCAAATATTTCCATCTACTTGGGGACGGGGAGGGGAGGAGAGGAAACAGCATCATCCCATGGGATTAGTTTTCCTTTTGTGTTCCTACACTCAAGAATAGAATTCAATTCTACTGAGCACCCGGTCTCACCTCACATCTGAGAAGACATTATTATTGTTCCTACTTAAGAGATGAGAAGCATAAGGCTCTGCACAGTCAAATCATTATCCCGGGCCAGAAACCCAGGTCACATCCCAGATATACCAGCCACATACCAGCTATTTCTGACTCCTACGCGGCACACATTCTGCCATGTGACACCGAAACCACAGAAGCTAGAATGAGGAGCCCCAGCTGCAACATGGTGGATGGGTTGGAAAGACTGAGAGCTGAGGCTGCAGCAAGTGGAGAGAGTGCTGCAGGTGGGCTGGAGTTTCCTGGGGGAGAGCAGGGGGAGCCATGTCCAACAGAGGCGTATTCTAGAACATTCCTCTGTGTCCCCTCTCCTCCCTTCTTCTGCTTTGATTTCCTTTCCTTTCTTTGAGTCTTCTGGAGTCAGGAAGCATTGGACCTACATGCAAGGCTTCATTCTCTGGAAGCCTCTCCTTCGTTCTCAGTGTGAGGCCCTCCCTGCCACGCCACACAGAAGCAGGTCAGTTCTGTCCGTTTTACTCTCAGGCAGTTATTGGATGTGTGCTAGCCAAGCATAAATCAAGTTTTTGTATTGAAGCCTTTTTTTAAAAAGTACACATATTGCTTTTTCATATCATTTTCTATCATGCATCTAGAATCTCTCAGGCATGACCATCTGTAAATTAAATTGCACTGTGAACACATCTCTGGACCTGTAAAGAGGATAATTCGGTGTTGTTACTGTACTCGCTCATTACGTAACTGATGGCCTGTCCAAAGTCACCCCCACAACAGCCAAGATGAAGAAAGGAGGATGCACCTGAAAACATGAGACATAAGGTTTCTTGGTTCTTTTCTTGGTTCACTTGTTTCCTTTGGTCAAATCAAGATTTAAATGA
The DNA here is from genome assembly GCA_004363575.1 of Solenodon paradoxus. NCBI lineage: Eukaryota > Metazoa > Chordata > Mammalia > Eulipotyphla > Solenodontidae > Solenodon > Solenodon paradoxus. Next base: position 19,014 of record RJWH01003497.1, read on the forward strand.
AAACGAAAAAAAAAAAAACGGTTTTTCTGGGAGTCTGACATAAAGGATTTAGGATTTCTTTCGACTTTCTAAATTAGGCTATCTTTCTTTTGTCTTTCTCTCCTCAAGATTTAAAAGAAAAACAGGAGAATTTACTTAGAAGGCACACAGGAGACTTCATGAGAAGACAAACCCTGGGGAAGCCAGGGCCACGTGAAAGGGACCTTCATATGTGGCACCAGGAGCTGTGCTTGAACATTCTCTGTCAGACCAGCTGCCATGGAGAGGTCCACCCACTTCTCTGGGCCAAGATGTTTGTAAAATTCACAGGTGGGAGCAGACAAGGCTATCACTCTAGAAAGAAAGATGCTAAATTCAGACCCCACCTTCTGCTCTGCACCTGCAAGCCATCAGCAGAGCTGGTCTCTTCTAGAATATTCCAGGTCCATTTTCTGTCTGAGTTAACAAGAATTTATAGCTCCACAGAGAAGTCCCCACCTCCATATGTAGATAGTCTCATGCACAAGTATTTCCTCTGCTCAACCATGTGTGAGAATGATGAGAATTCAGTGTTTGGTGGGAGACGGACACGCCAGTGATGGCCTTGCAGGTGACAAGCCCTCAGAATTACAGCCTGGTCCGTTCCTCCTGAGTTGGGAGAGGGGGCTGCTGTAGGGAGTGCAGCCCAGTTGGTCACTGCAGGAGGTCCGTCCAGGGCTTCCTCCGAGCAGACATACAGCCAACAGGCAGCTGTCAGGGCTCTATACAAAGAGTATGTCAACCCAAGCCGGGCTGTCTTGTAGGAACTGTAGGGAGTAAACAAAGGTAGGCCGGCTGCCAAGGAAACTAGCAAGGCCAGAGGTATGGGTGCCTTCTCACTGGCTTGGTTCTGCTCAGTTGGCTGCTGGTCCCATGAAGGTAGGACCTTCTCTGTCATGTCCACATGTCCAATGCATCACACAGCACCTAGCAGCTACTCAATAAATGTTTGCCTTGAGGAAGACACAGGGTCTGCTCCCCAGTTTCAATTCAGTCCAGTAAAGGGCTAGAGTCTGAGAGGGCTTTGTTCCCATGACCATGAGACAGCCTTTTGGGAGAAGTCAAAGAGGGTGCAGGAGGACAGGGTGGGCTTGCAGACGGAGGAATAGGACTGTCGCCCCTGGGGTAGAGAACAAACATCACTCTAGTGCACTAGACACCTTTAGGAAAGATTGCTGAAAACAACAGCATCTGCACTGGGGCAGGACTGGAGAAGATGCTTGAGTCATTACAGAGTGTGTTAAGAGAATGAAGCCAGGTCATGAATGAAGTAGGGATGTATCATCATTGCACATCATTCTTTACAACTCTAAGCCAATAGGAAATGTAAATTGCATTTAGCGTCCCAATTAGAACTTAACCTGTTCAACCATTTTGCTGAGTTTACTACAGTCATCCTTTTACTCACACTGCTATGTTATGAGTCCTTTCTATCAATGTAAGTATATGATAAGCTGTGGAGGAGCATGAGAGCAGGACCCAGGCCCCAACCTTGAAAGTGGGCTTGGCAGCTGGCCAATACTGAGCACAGACCTGAATGTAGCAAGAGGAATTTTCTGGGATGAAAACTACCTCCACCTGTGCTGACAGTACCTAAGATGCCCTGCCCTGGAATTCTGATGCCCTTGCCTGTTCGGTTGCTCTTTGTTCTCCCCCATTTGTCTGTTCCTGCCTGCTCATGACCCTCCCTCTGCTATCATCCCCTTCAAAAGAGGCCCGTGCCTGCTGACCCTGCAGTTACTTTTCAGCAACTTGCCCAATCAGAACATGAAAGCACGCCTGGCCATCGCAGAGGGAGGTGGGAACAAGTCCAACCAGCCACCATCGGAACACCCTGTTGGGGCGGGGAGAGGAGGGGAAAGAGTGGGAGGAGGAGGAAGGGGAGGAGGAGGAGGAGGAAGAGGAGGAGAAGGAAAAAGGAGGAGGAAGAGGAGGAGGAAAAAGGAGAAGGAGAAGAAGGAGAAGGAGGAGGAGGAGGAGGAAAAAGGAGAAGGAGGAGAAGAAGGAGAAGGAGGAGAAGGAGAAGAGGAGGAGGAGAAGGAGGAGGAGGAGGAGAAGGAGGAGGAGGAGAAAAACGCTTTTACAGCAAAATTTGTCTAACTATGGAACCTCAACCACTAGAGCCAAAGTCACCCTTGTTTCCTCCTCTGTAAATGAAGACAATATGGATTTCTAAGCTCAAGGGTTGTTGTGAGAATTATATTGGGTAATCGAGGGCATTAACTGTAACATGGTAGGTACTTGCTATCTGTCAAGTATCTTTTCTTTCTTTCCCCTCTGTTGAGATAGAGTTTGCAATGACTAAATCTCAAAGAAGTCTATTACCCAGGTTATATGTGTGTATGTGTGTGTGAGTATGTGTATACACATATATATAAGAATACATATTCTTTTAAATAGACGATGATGATGATGATGATGAGAGAGGTGGGGAGAGAAAGACAGGGGGAGAAATGTGTCCATATATGAAATCTGTAGGGCAAGTCAGCAGGCTGGAGACTCAGCTAACAGTTAATGTTGCAAAGACAGATAGATAAATAGACAGATGTTAAGGAATTAACTCATGTGATTATGGTATCTGACAAGTCTGAAATCTGTAGGGCAGTTCTGTAGGCTAGAGACTCAGCTGGCAGTTGATGTAGAATCTGGAATCCAAACTCCACAGAGCAGCAGGCCAGAAATTCAGGTTTGTCACATTACCGCTTTGAGGAAGAACCCTTGTTCAGGAAACCTCAGGCTTTGCTCTTCAGGTCTTCGAATGATCGCATGGGTGCCACCCTCACTGTGGAGGGTAATCTGCTTTACTCAGTGTCTTCTGATTTAAATGTTTCTCTCATCTCTGAAATACCTCCTCTGTGGTTAATATAGACTCATGTTTGAACAAACTGCTGGGCATGATAGTCTAGTCAAATTGAAAATTAACCAGATTTTGGCTACGGTTACAATGAGCCATCACAGCATGAAACTGCAAAGATGTGAATAGATGAGGAATAGCAATTAAAACATATTATTGTGGTCAATTCACATTCACATATTGTGGACTTTCCTCTTAAGTTCCTCTTAGGAAAGTATCTCCAGATCAAATCTTTGGGATCCAGTCGACTAATGGAAAAATTCAACGTAGTAGGGAATGAATAGTGGGCCTCATCAGCTTGAGACAGTAGGTCCCATGTAAGCACATGCAAATTCAAACTTTAAATAACCATGTGGCCAGAAGGTCACATGCTGTCTATGCCCTTCTCTGTGTATGCCCTTTTCTGGATTCAGCAATGGATGCACATAAATGGTGGCCAGTATTCAGGCTATGGCAAATTAAAGAAAATAGACTCTGCTCAGTTGCTCAGGGAGAATGCTAACCATTAGGTTTAGAAGAAGCTCTTTATAGGAACATACAACTTATAAGAAGTCTGCTCATATGAACCCTGCAGCTTTGGGACCCAACGGGCATCAACCATTTGGAGAAGAAGTAACAACTGAAGTGGCAGCTATTTTAAGGAAGTTAGAAGTACAATGTCCTGTGGTAAAAATAATTGCATTGGCTTCTCACACACAGGAGCAAAGAGTGGGACAGCCAGTTTATTCTGGTATTTGCTGAAGCCTTCTAGAATTAGCTGAAAAATATTTGAAAATTGGCCTGACATTTTTGGGGTCAGAGATGGTTATAAAATGAGTTTCAGAAAGATTTCAGCTAATTTGATTTGTAGGTTTGCAGAAAACCTTCTGTGCTACTTAAATGAGTATCTCTGCTTGCAAGGCACATTGAGGGAGCTATGAGTGTAGCAGACTGACACTAAAACAGCCCCAATCACGCCTCCTCGGATTCATGCCTCTCTCTCTGGAGTCCCTCCCCTTAAGTGTGAGTGAGCCTTTGACTGCTTCTAAACATAGGATGTGGGAAAATTGATGGAGCATCATTTCCTATGTGCTGATGTTACGTAGAGTTGTAATTTTTCCTCTTTGTTTCTTTGTTTGTCTTAATGAAGCAAGTGGTCATGTTGGGGTGGGGTGGACATGTGGCAGAGAGCTGAGGCAGAGAGCTGAGGCAGACAGAATTAAGGTCAATGATTTCTGTTTAGAAAAAGACATGTTAGAGTACAATATTTTACTTACCTGGAAAAATATTTGACAATTAACTAGCTACCAATGCCTCTCTTGCCACATTTAGAGTAGGTCAGATCTTACCCAAGAGAAAGGGCTGGAAGACTAACGTTTTATTCAATGTCAAAGTCTACATCAGTAGTAGGTCTCTAGCTTCTCGAATTAATGTTTCGAAATATCAAGTGAAGAAGTGCTTTACATTGGTTTTCTCAGCTATAAAAATAATCACAGTATTGTTGTTATCAAAAATTAGAAAAGAAAGCTTTGTGGTCAGACAAGAAAATGTGTTAACGTTTCATTCCAGGATGAAAGATTTGCATCTCTGCAATCGAGTAACCCACACTTGTGACCTGGATGAAAGTGTTAGCACTCCTGGTTTCTCACCTTTAGCATCCTTTCCTTGAGTAAGAATTGGATCCTAGATAATAAAAATAACTATTAATGCTACAGTTGATTCATAGGAAAGTATTATAACTCTACCCTTTGTTACCTATAAAACGTAGGTGATGGCATAAATTAGTGACTTATTCAGTTGGCAAAATCAACTTCAGATTCAGATCAGGTACATTGTACTGTTAACCACTGCGTCCACACCACGTGCTTTCAGTAGAGACCAGCGCCTCTCTTGTCCATCCTTCCCAGGATCCTTCTGGGTCATTTGGACCTTTGATTCCATCCTTCCTTCTTCTTCCATTTCCTCTCATTTCCTTACAGCCCAGATCCTTTTTGACTTTGGGACCTCAGCCTTGCTAGAGAGTCAGAATCCCGAGTGACCTGTACTAGACTTTGTGAGTCTCCCTCTCATCCTTCTCCAGGAACTGAATCAAGGGAGTTGCTTCAGCTGGAGCCCCACCTCTGCTGGTGAATTCTTCCAGGGGTAGACAGGCCTGTCAGCCCACTACACTCAGGAAAACTCTGAAGGACACTCCTGTTATCCTCAGAGCGTGGTTCAAATTCTCCCTCTGCTCAGTCCTGCTCCCACTGGGGCTGATCCCAGGAGCTCGGCCTAATGCATTCCGTGCAGGGTCACCTCCACTCAGGTTTCTGAGTAGATGGGACATGAGCTTAACATGAGGTAGAGAAATCCAACAGGATTTCTGACAGACTTAGGAATAGATTAGGACAGGCCTCATAGGGTTGCTGTGGAGATTCAGTGGATTGTGATGCGTGAAATGGCAAATAATGGTCAGTAAGACATGAGTCTTGGGCAAGCTTTTATCTATTATTATCATCACGATGACAGTGTCACACATGATTATCAGTCATGATCAGTCACTGTCAGTCATGATCCCGGTCAACAATCCAACAGCACAAATTCTTGAAAGAGAATTCTGACCTAAGAGCAATTTTGTGATTTCTCAGGAGCCGGCAAGTTGTCTATGAGTAGACAGAATGAAAAGCTTCTGGAAAAAGCTGGACTTTTTCTGAAATATTATTAAGAGAAGTTGAATATCATTGCAGAAGAAATGGCAGCACTCTTCCTATATGGGTCACACAGCATCTGAGATACTGAATCTCCCTGGGAGAGCATGGAAAGGCGAGAATTAGAAGGGGTGACCAGGCTGGATTGAAGTAGGCATTTTTAACTTTGGAAATAGGTTGTCCTGCCTTATTCTCACCCCCAACTCACCATGTCATCTATGTGAAAACACGTATGTGTCCTCATTCACCACCTGTGGAAACCTCCCTTGATGACCTTCTCACAGATTTAACCAGTTTTTTTCTCCTTTTTCCTCTAAGTCTTATGTATTTTTGTGTCATCGCACCTATTGTATTGCTCTGATTGGGGCTTAGGGTCTGAGTCATTGTTGGTCCTTTGGGACAGGTGGAATGTTCTGTATGTTCATTTCCTGTGATCGGTGTAATCATTTGCCATAAATCGGATAACTCAAAACTACTGAAATTTCTTATCTTGAAGTCTTGAAGTCCAGAAGGCTGAAATCCAGGTATCAGCAGAGCCCTGCTCCATGTGAAGGCTCTAAGAATCCTTCAATGCTCCTTCCAACTTCTGGAGACCCCCAGAGCCCGGGGATGTGCTAGCGCCCTCCAGTCTGCCTGTCTCCACATGGGTCTTCACGAGAGCTGTGGCCAATGCCTCCGCTTGTCTTATATGCACTCCTGTCGTTGGATGTGGGCCCATCCTGAGCCAGATGATCACATCCCCTCCTTAGCTTCATTATATTTCCAAGGAAACTTTTTCCAAAGAAGCTCACATTCACAGGCTCCCAAAAGAGACGGTCAACCGGCAACCATCAGGACAGTCCCACCTCAGAGAGGTTGCAGTTGAGTTCCAAAACACAACACTAGTGCAAGTAACACAAGAAACACTTGAAGTTTTTGCTTCCCAGTGCAGATAAAAGTTACATTTCCACTATGGTATTCCAGACATGTGCAATAATTATATTCAAAACAGCAATAAATGTACCTTCATCAAATGTGAAGCAGACATGAAGTGAGCACACACTGTTGGAAAATGGCGCCTGTAGACTTGACTGAAGCAGTGTTGTTACAAAACCTCAATATTAAATACACGATATCAACCAAGTGCAACCCAGATATGTATTCCACTGCATGAACTGGGTTCTCTTAGGTCACCTGGAAAGGACCGAGCATCTGAGAGGGCAGGTTCAGAGGGGTCACTGGAAAGAGAAGAACAAGAAGACACCAAAGGAGAGCTTCATGGTTCCTGTCGGGGCAGAGATTTGGCAAAGATTTGGAAAGAATCCTGTAGGCGGAAGTACAAACTGGTGCAGCCATTATGGAAAGCATTACGGAGATTCCCCCAAAATTACAAATAAATATTCAGTATGATCCCATTATCCCACTTCTAGATATTTACCAAAATAAATACTAATTCAAAGAGATCTATGTACTCCCATGTTCCTAGTAGCACTAACAGTCAAGAGCTGGAAACAATCTAAGTGTGTACTGACAGCTGAGTGGATAAAGAAAATGTGGTCTATATATACTGGGAAATACTGCTCAGCTATCAAAAAGGTGAAAAATCTGCCATTTGCAACAGCGTGGATGGACATAGAGGAAATTATTCAGAGACCAGTTGGAAGGAGAAAGGCAGACATTTTATGATTCCATTCATTTGGTGTATAGAGAAACCAACCAAGCAAATGAAGCAAATCAAACAGGTTTTTAGTCTTTAAGGCCTAATTAGAAGTTACCAGAAGGGAAGGGGGAGGGTTAGGCAAATCGGGTAAAAGGGGTCAATTAAATGGTGAAGGACAGAACTGGACTATTGGTGGTGAACATAAAGTATACGCAGATATTAATTCATGATAATGCACACCGTCCATCTACTTAATGTTATACTGCAATGTTCCTTCCATATTTTTTAATGCTGATTTGATTTATTTTACTATGTGGGTGAGAGGCACTGAATGGCTCGCCAAAAGACAGCTGGTCCCCATTGTTGGAGGCCTTGTAAAAGGACGTAGATCTCCATTCTCACAGGGCCAACGGCCCAATGGGAACACTGAGCATCTCCTTCCAAGGTCAAATTTCAATTTATTTCAAAATAAAGTATTTTGGCCTGTCATGACTAGCATTATTAATGTTTTCTGTGCTGGACTTAAATGTCTTAATTCTTTCAACTTTATACATTAAGAATAATGTGTCTTGGTGTGCCCTGGTGGAGCAGCGGTGGGGTCCACCACCTGCAGCAGACCCTGTCCACATACAGCATTTAGCTTAACCCCCTCTAGGTCCACCCATGTTGTTGCAAATTATATGTATGTATGTATATATGCATATATGTAAATGTACTTATACATATACGCACACACATAGAGATGAGTAGTTTTCCATTGCGTGTATATATTCCATCTCCTTTATCCACCCAACTGCAGACGGGCACTTAAGTAGTTTCCATTTCTTGACTATTGTAAATAATGCTATGAGAAACATGGGGATGCATTTAATTCTTCAAATTCGCATTTGTATTGCATTTTTAAACAAATAACTACTTTCTGTCTGGGTAGAAGGCTATTTATTTTCCAGTTTTCTGCATATGGTCCTTACACAACCCTCTGCAGGAAGGCGCCTCCTCCTTCCCACTCTCCCCCTGCCATCCATCGCCCATGCTCTGCTCAGTTGCTCTCAGAGGGGCCTGGCCCTGAGCGTCTTGTCCTCTGGCAGGAGATCAGCGACCAGGCATGTCACCCTGACTCAGTCATCAACCAGCTGGTCACCTCCAGCCAAATCCCCTCCGTTCTAAGGGTCCTTGTGTCGTCTTCTGTAGCACGAAACTGAGAGGGATGCCCCCCACTTACAGCTCAGGGTTGATGCAAACCTGAAACAGAAAAGGAGTGTGAGTTCAACTCTCAACGTTAAAAAGGAAAAAGCAGACTACCTGGAAAAGTCGGTGCACATCCAGTGGTGGGAAGACACCCAGGAAGAGGCTGAAGAAACTTCCAGAGCCTTAATCAACCTCCTGAAACTGAGCAGGGTTGAAAGTCACCATTTAGGCCAATGTCTACCTGACTGTTGGGCACAGAAAGGCTGCCAACCCCGGGGATGTGAACACCTAGGCTGCCCTCTCAAGACCAGACCAGGTGAGAATTTCCCTGGAGCCAGAAAACCAAAGATCTCCACACAATAAAGTACAAGATTCCTCTTGGGCCTGAGCCGATGAACATTCCCTGCACCGAGTCATTATCGATGCAGAGATTCATGCCTTGCAGACATTCCCAAAGTCACCCCTACGGTCAGTTGGCCGTATGCCTGGGGAGAGCAGGACAAGCCCTACTCTGGGGAGCATGAATGTGAGAAGACTGCCGACCGTTTCTCTACGACCTGTCTTCCTAATGACGATCAGGATCCGCGCACTCGGCCCCATACTGTCTTCCATGACACCCTCTCGCCTCGCACCCAGCCTGGTACGCTGCAGGCCCAACAGCCCTCTGTGGAGTGAGTGAGCGCATGGGCTCATGAACAAATGACTGAATGGTAAAGCAGACGTAGCAGAGGTACCAGCAGCACAGAGGAATTCCAGGGACCCGATATTTGAACTACGCCATGAAGAACAGAAAGTGTTTGATCGTGCACTTGATAATCTGGGAGCCCAGAGTGGGGACAGTGTGGCGCTGGGCAGAGGGAGAGGGCGGTCACACCTGGGAACACCAAGAACAGAAACGGCACTCCAGCCCCGGGGCAGGAGCTCGGCGGTAAAGAGTGTGGATTCTGCCCTACAGAAACCAGACATGGTTGAACTTACTAAGAACATACAGCTGTTGATTTACTGTGATGTCCAACTTAAACCTATTTAATGTTGCAATGCCATGTTCCTTCAATAAAATCAACCTTAGAAAAGAAAAGCATGAGCTACGGTGAGGATGCCCCAGCAGCAAGGAGACTGACAACATTCGCTAGTGAGAAAGGTCACTCTGGTGGCAGCTGTGTGGACAGATTGGTGCCTCAGAGACCAAGAAGCAGCTCAGGCTGACTCCTCTGGGGCGAAGAGGGTAACACAGAACAGGGTCATTGGAAGCCATTGTGAGGATCCGTGACAAGTCAGGGAGCGGGACGGAGCGGGTGCAGGGGGAGAGAAGGCTCCCGGTGAGCGCCCCGGGCCTGGTGGGCCAAGCACCGGAGGAAAGGCCTGGTCTGCAGCACGAAACCCATCGAAAGGCCCAGAAAAGAATCTGACGCTCCTCCAGCAGCTGTACGCTTATGAATCAAACTTTACCCAGACAGAAAAAGAACAATACACAATAAAAAGCCTAAAAGAACTAAATACATTTGAAATCATGAAAAATTATTTAAAAGAAATATGATCATGAAAGAAGACCATCGTCCTTCCCGATGGCCAACGCGCACGGTGGCCAAGTATTTCCAAAGAACTCATGGAGCCTTCGACTCCACCACGTGACAGTCAGCGACCATGCTCTTACATCACAGAACGTAGACTGTGCTCCCACGTCACAGTCCGTACACTAGACCGTCAGTCCCAGGTGGAGAGAAGGTCTGAAGCCATCACCAGGGTTTCTGGGGTGCTGTGTCCCTCACATTGCTGCAGGTCCCTGTGGGCCAGACACCCGCCCGCGGCTGTGGCTCCGCACATCTCCGCCTTCCAGGAGATGGTATTTAGCCTTAAGAGTAAAAGCTCCGAGACAGAACTGAGGGGACATCACCACACACTGGGCCATGCAGGAGCCCCTCTGGGCCATCAGGGACCTGTCTCAGAAGCTGCACTGACTGAGCTCAGGAGCTGGCACACAACAGGGGGCTTGGAGGGGAAGGGAGAGGGGCCTGGAGAGTTGGCCCTTCGCTGGGGCCGGAGCAGAGAAAGTGCAGGACAAGGAGTCCTGGGCGGTGTGAGGACCATGGCCACACAGCCACGGCTGCCTGTCCAGGAGGAGTTTCATCATCTGCGACTGTGCTGTGAAACTCACAAAATGCCTGAGGATAAAAAGAAAGTATATTCAACTTGGCTAATTAAGTGAAATAGAATGCAAAATAGCGGTGGTTCATGATAGTGAATGCCTTCCTGAATTTGAACAGATTAACTCAATTTAAAATAATTTAATCTCTTAATAGAAAATGCCACAGCCAAATGCGTACATTATCTAGAGTTCAATGAATATTATTTGAACCTGAGTTACTATTGCTAAACAATCTGCCTTCCTACACTGCTAGTTTGGGTTAAATTCAAGTGACATGGGCAAAGCATCCAGAACATTCCTGGGTGCACAGCTGCTCTCTGAGGGTCTGCCGTCCTGGGGTGAAGTTATGATGTCAGGGAGACGGGAGAACTCGGGAGGGCACCACAGGTCCCCGCCCTCCTCGGACGGGGCGTGTCTCCCACACAGACTCCACTCCTCACAAACCGAAGCTCTGACGTTAAAAAATAATAAGTAATTGAATTACTTTAAACACAGATTTTTTTAAAAAACCCCAGTGGAAATGCAAAGAGAGATTTGGAATTATGTGTGAGACGTTAATTACTTAAATCTGACTGAGTGGTTGTTTCTATGAATGAATGCACTTAATTAATATTTTCCCCTGGCTTCTTGCTCTCCCCTGACTGCGATCTGTTTTCTTTCACCCCAGGGGCAATAGAAGGACAGCCAAAGAAGGGTCCAGTGACGGGAAGTTCCAGAACTTCACTCTGCCGAAAAATAGGTCAGAATGTTTTGATTCTGTGGCTGATAAGCTGACTCTCTCTCTCCCTCTCTCTCTCTCTCTCTCTCTCTCTCTCTCTCTCTCTCTCTCTCTCTCTCTCTCTCTCTCTCTCTCTCACACACACACACACACACACACACACACACACACACACACACACGATAGAACTATAACTATGCCGCTGACACGGATCTCAGGGCACATCCAGCCCAAGGTCTGGAAAGGAGAAGGTTCATGATGTGGGTTGAGCCCTTCCGAGCAGGTGCATACAGGTGCAATGTAGGTGTGGACTGGGAGGTCCCCAGGTGTCCACAGGACGATTTCCACCTGCCACCCATGTCTCCCAACAGCCCCAGAGACAGCCACTGCAGAAGAAGTTTCCTTCCTCGGTCAGTGTATGATGTACATGATGGATCTTGGCCGGCTCAGGCCACGAGCTCACCCCGGGAACTTAATGCGCATGGAGACCAGAGGGAGCCATCTGCTTATACGGTTTCTTTCCCTTGTCCTCGTGGAGCAAACACCCTTCCTGACTGCCCAGGGCTTCAGGACTGGCACAGGCTGCTGAAAATGCAGACAGGAGAGAAGGAGCCCGCAAAGCCTCCCAGCCCAGCGTCCAGCTCAGGATGGGACCCTCGATGAAAAGACTGACCCATCAGAATCCTGAAGCCACATGCAGCTCTACCAGTGACCAGGGTTCCATCCCAGCCCCACTCTGCTCAGAGGACAGGGGTCTCTCCACACCCTGCAGGACGTCATTACCCAGTCCCGCCGGAGCTGCCTCTGTTCCAGGGGTTCCCTGGGGCCCTTGTGTTCACCAGTCCCGGCACCCCAATGGGGTTCAGCCGGCGGTGACCAGACACGGCTCCATTCCACCATGAGCCGGGTCTCAGGACCCTAAGATTTGCTGGAAGAAAATCTATTTCCCGAAACAGAGTCAACACATGCCTGTAAAACAACATGCTTGAAATATTTTCCAAACCACATTAAGCCAAGGAAAATTTGCAGCTATTCTCAGAGTCCTTTAATGTTTACATTAAATACATTTGAATAATGCATTTGAAGTCAGTTTTTCTTATTTTTTGACAATAGCAAGAGATGGGAGATGGAAGGGTTGGAAGCTTTCCTTCAAATGGAGATGGTTAAAGCAATTACATACATCAAAGTAATATTTACAGCTACATTTGGGGGGAAGAGAGAGAGGTGCTTTTTCCAGAAACAAATTATTTCGGGATGTGTCATAGCACGTTGAAGATATATTATTAAAAAAAAGCAACAGATGACATTTCTGCAAACTGTTCCCACCATTTATACACCCGAATTTCAAAAAGTAGATATTCCCCTATCCATACAAATCTCTTCCCAGTGCCTGTTTGATAATGAAAGTATTATGTGAATATAAATTAGGATTTGAGATACAGAAATCAAATCAAAATTTCTAAAAACCACACATCGAACTCTACTGTCTCCCTTTAGGCGTTATTAAACCATACAGAAAACAATACGTGAGGAGGAGGATGAAGATATCCAGGAAAACGTGTCTGTGGGGCCTGGATTTAAATCTCAGCTGACCCGCCTCCCAGCCAGGGACCCGCGGACACGCCCATTTCTGTTTCAGCACTGTGTGGATTTGCGAAGTGATACTTGCAAAAAGTTGTGATGACAGTCTTGTCCACCAGGGGTCTCCGGTTCCTAGAGCAGTTTCTGGTTTGGGGAATAAATGCATGGCCCCTGGCATGTGCCTGGAACACCGCAGGCACTCAGTAAATAGCAATGGGACGGTCATGAAGTACTCACCCCATGCGAGGTGATGTTTTAAGTAGGCGGGTTCTCTCATCCTTCAGGAGAGAAGGGTGCAGATAAGAGGGGAATAACAGCCCCCAGGCTAATCGCTGGTTGTGGGAAGTCAGCAGGAGACAGGTGGTTGTGACTAATACCTGTGGGGCCAGCTCTCCACTGGAGCCAAGGGCTGTCCGCCCCCAGCAGCTCAAGGACCCACACGTGGGTCTCCTGGGAATGCAGAAAGGGAAACGTGAACTCGCTGCTGGGGCCACCCAATGACACAGCCCAGGGGACAATCCGAGAAAAACACAGCATCAAGTCTACCCATGGCCCACACCTGCCTACCACACTGAGATGAGTGTGTCCTAGAGGGTCCAGGGGATCCATCAGCTGAACCCCAATATCCATCGACTCTTCCTACTGTCCCCAAGCATGAGAAGCAAACACCCTGACAGCTTCCGGTGAATCCAAGCTCAGATCAGCAGTGGAAGACCCACGCTGCACCAGACACTGGGAAAGGAGCTCACGGCGTGAGTGCTCTGGGGTAGGTGATGCCGTTTCAGAGACGAGGAAGAGCCTGGAGAGGAGGTTCCACGTGGGGTCGCAGTCCCAGAGACAGGAACTGGTACCAGCGGGGCCTGTTCAGAATCTAACTTCCAGTCCGGTGCCATTTCTGGGTCTTCTCTCCCTCTGAGCCACTCATCCGCATCTGTGAGGGGATGCGCACCCCCTGAAAGAAGGGTGACCACTCACCTAGCAAAGAAGCTGGTCCAGAGGCTCCTCCCGACATTCTCCCTGGACCTGCAGCTTCCACGCCCCGGGAATGGCTTGCAAATGCAGATTCCCAGGTCCCACCGCTGAATCAGAAACTCAAGCACTTGTGTTGAAACGTTAGACCCCAGTGGCTCTGATCCCACCTAATTTTGAGAATGCTGCTCACAGCGTCCCGCGTTGGTGTCCACGCTGGAACAGCAGCAGAGCCCCAGCCCGGAGCCAGGTCTTCTGCTCCAAGGGCAAGTCTCTTCTTCCTCCCCTGCCTGGAGAGTGCTGTTAGCAAAGTCACTCACACTTTCCCTCTTCATCCATGTGAGGTCATTGAATACGAATATGTGTGTGTATGTTTATGTGTATATGTGTGCGCAGGCCCTGGGTTCCCACGCAGAGCTTTCAGCGCCCTTGTAGATTCCTAAGTGGCAAGAGCACGAGGCGCGTCTTTTGTCCTATTGAGGCGACTCCGGTGGCACCTGGGTGGGGCTGGTCTCCACGCCAGCTGGGAGCTTGGAGTTTTCAGACCCACCGCCGTGCTCCGGAGAGGGGAGGGGGCTGGAAACGGATGTGAGGAGCCCCCGTAAAACCCAGTTCCCCGGGTCCGATGAGCATCCAGGTGGGTGGACACGTGCAGGAGCTCCTGCGCTGGGGACCCTCCCAGACCCCTCCCGCTATCTCTCCATCTGCATCCTCTGTCACGTCCCTGCATAAACTGGTGTCTCCGGAGATGTGTGTGAATGGATGTGCGTTGTAGGTCCTCCCTGGCATTGCTGGGTGCGGTCTCTAGGGAGCAGAAGCTCACACGCGCTGTGTGAGCTGAGCGCGGACAGAGGCCGCCGAAGAAACGGAGCAGTTCCCAGGCAGGGACGAAAAAGTTCTAGGTTTCTAATTCATCACCTCATCGACTATCCATTTTCCCCTTCTGCCACTAGCAGCTACCGCAAAAGTCAATTCCTGGGAGGCAGGTGCAGGTGGCCGTGGTTTCTGGGTTCCCCCGGGGCAGCCGGCACCCTGGGGACCCGTCGCCCCGTTTCAACCGCTCGCAAGCGCGCCCCCTACCGGGCCTTCCCGGGATGGCTGTGCTCGGAGAGGAAGCCGGCTCAGCCCTCCCGCTGGGTGTGCCCTGAAGGCCCTGGGGGGCCCCAAACTCCCTTCTGCTCCCTGGGGTCTGCCTCCCTGAGCATGACGTTTTAAAGTCCGGATGCTGACAATTCTGATCGAGACAGAGAGGCGAGGGATGGATTAGAGGCTGTATCTCCCTCCTCGTGTGGCTCCAGATTCTAACATGAGGTTAGTGACTTGGAAAATGGTCAGTTTGACCAACCTGATAGCAATTGACCCCAAATTTGATTCTAGTCTCTTCGATTCGGGAGCAGAGCTTAACCTGGGTGTGGAGCTGGGCTGGTTGCTCTTGGAGGCTGGGCAGTGAAATCACCTCGCCAGTCCCCAGAGGACTGGCTGCTGGTGCCAGGTCAGTAGTGGGTGCCTGGGGGGACCCAGGGGGGCCCAGGCCCACACTCGAGAGGGGGCTGAGAAATGAATCTCCATGCTGCAAGCTTGGCCCTGGAGACAGGACCAAGTCCCATCTCTATGGGACCAGAATAACACACCATCAAACTGTTCCCATGGAAAAGTGCAACAGCGCAGGTCGAGCCTGCCAACTCCATCAGAGGAGGGAAGGGAAGGGGCAGGTGGATGTAATGAACTTTAAAGATTAAAAATTATTAGACATCTTACATTATTAAGAAGGATAAAAAAAAAATTCCGAAATGTAAAATCTTGATGTATAATGAGCCTTCAGTATTGAAATACCACATACCTCTGGTCAAGGTGTTCATCTCCTGTCCTACCAACTCCCCAACACCTTGGGGACACCTGCCCATCCAGGTCAGAACAGAGGAAGCCCAGCTGGGGCCCGGTGGCCCACACCATTTCACTGACGCTGCTGCACAAAGGAGGCCCAAGCTTGTCCTTGTAAATAACTCCTCGCCTGCAAACTCAGGGGCCTTGCTGGAGACACGAGGACACAGCAAATCTCCAGGAAGTTTGCTAGAAGCATCTTTCATTAATCACCCCAGGCTGTCAAGCTGCAAAGAGTCTTAACACGGGAACCTTTTCAGCCAACTTGTCCAGACAACACCTGCACTCCAGCCAGACATGACTCGAGTCCAGGCCCTGCCGGCCCCTCCTGCCCAGGCCCTGGACTGCACGTTCCTCTTCTTCTCCCTCCTCCACCCGCATCTCGGGCTCAGCTGGAATAACAACACCATTACTTGCCTTGCTGAAGCTTCCTCTGCTAATTCTTTCAGCGTGCATTGACGCACGGAGGGCCCCGGGGTGCAGAATCCCCGAGGATATGACAGATGAATGAGTGCCTTCCCTGTGGGGCCACGCGGAGAGGCAGAGAGGATGGGTTAAGCCATTTCAGATGGCCTTGACCACCGGGAGGGAGCCCCAGAGGCAGCGTTCCCTGGGCTATGTTGCTGCTGTCGGATGATAAATAATCAGGGATTTACAATCGGACAAATCCGGGCTCTGTCAATTGCTTGCTGCTAGGCAAGCACTTAACTCTTCCCGACTCTAGTTGCTTCGGCCAAGGGAAGAGGTTATCGACCAGAGCTCGCCCAGGGCCCAGCAGGTGCCTCTCCCCAATCCTTGGTGGCCAAAGACGTCCAGTCTGGAACTTAAGGATTGGACAACATCATCGCCAGTGCGCTTTAGCTTTAACAGCCTTTGATTCTAAAATACAGGTGGAGCCAAAGTCACAAGAAGGATGGAATTCTGATTCCAAAGTTCAAGGTCCTTCTGCAGTCCCAAAGACTGTGCCTTGTACCCCGGTGCCCTGGGCTTGCTCGCCGGGTGTGCTGTCCTCTGTCCAAGCGGGCGGACTACCTGCACCGAACTCACTGTCCACCATCGGGAAAACACACCCTCCACTTCACTGTCATGACCTACAAGGCTGAGGAGCCTGCTGAGGCCTCAATCAAAGACCCCAGTGTCAGGGAAGGGGCTGTGTATTCAGAGTGTCAAGAGCGCTGGGGCCCCAGATAAATGATCTGCTCCTGCCCAGCTGACTTACTGCTAATTTCTGCAGAATCTCAGCTGCCAAGCACTAATGACAAAGGGACCTCAGGAAGGATGATGGGAATCAGGCTAGTGTCAAATCCTTTGCTTTGTGGGACTGGGCCAGTCTGGGGTCCTGTGGTTGGGACCATGAGTGCCCCCCACAGGATGCTCTGGGGTACTGAAGTGATGGACAGAGGGCCCCACCTTGGGCCCTGAGCTGTGGTCTCCTGGTTACTAAGAGATCACAGCTTAACTGTTCTCTGCCGGCTGTCCCCCTACCAGCCCGGCCTCATAAATATTTACACCCGTGTGTGTTGCGATGCTCCATTAATTGCTTCTGTGACGCACTTGCAGAGCCTCGGAGGGAAGGAGTCACAGCAGAGCCGGGATGGTTACAGGCACAAACAAGCCAGCTTGCAGAAGCGGTGTCCTCGGGAGCTTCCCAGGGCCCCGCAGCACTCGCTGCCTCACCTCGAACTTAGGGAGACCTGCTTCCAAAGGCAGTGTCACGAGTGAACGTAAGAGTCTGCAAAGACCTGGAAAGCAGACCCAGTCAGGAACCCATCTGCACCACGGAAAAGTGCAAATGTCCCAAAGCCCTGGGCAAAGAAAATTAATTCAACCGCACTAGCCGTCGTGGGAAGGGAAACGTAAACTCAGGAGGCAAGCACTAAGCCGGCAAAGACGTTTCAAAGTGTGGATCAAGGGCCGCTTCACGCTCTGTGTGACAATAGACATTGATTCAAAGAAAAGGGAAAGGGGCCTACGCACGACGCAAGCGTCCACAGGCACCAGAGCGGTGCGCCACAAGGCTCACATTTCTGCGCCCTCGATGCCCTTGAGGGAGTCGCTCCCTGCAAGTGTCGGGCGACTGGATTCAAAATGCAAACGCGGGGCCACCAGCAAATCTTTACAGCAGTGACCATGCGCACGAGCCTCTGTGCCCGCAGAGCGCCGACGGCTGGCAGCGCCGCGTCCGTGAACCACAGCTGAAGACGCGGGGGACCCGCCCGCTCTTTCATGTTGTTTTTACACATCGACACGTGGAAATGTTCGCACACGTCCTCACACACACGCACACGTGAGCTTGAGATTCGCCACAGCAGTGCCTGCAGTGGTCGTGGATCTTTTCTTCCACGTGCACACCTCGTTTTTAATTCATTGCATTGAAGGAGGGTCCCAACAGTATTCAGGTTTAAGGTGTCGTCACAACAAATTGCCGTCTGTATGTTAAAATGGAGTTCCCGCCATATCAGCTCTTCCTTCACTATGCAATCAGCTCCCTCTACCCACTTGGCCTGCCTCCTCCCCCTTCTCTTTCTGCGGTCATCCATTCGCTTTTATTGACTAAAAGTCTGGCTTTGTTGCAGTTAATTTATTGGCCTGTGTGGTGTCTCTATACCCCACACCCGAGTGAAATCACATGACGTCTGTCTCTGGATTATGTCACTAAGATTACTCCCTCCAGGTCCATCCACATTACTGCAAATGGCAGGACTGCGTCTTTCTTTCCAGCTGTATAATATTCCACTGTATCTAGACCACATCCTCTCTATCCAGCCCTCTGTCGAGGGGCTTTTAGGTTCTTTCCAGCTTTCGGCTGTCATGAATAATGCTGCAATGAACGGGGGGTGCAAGCATTTTCTCATTTTCTATATTTTCTATAATGACATGATCCTGTAGGTCTAGAACGATACAAATGGAGACCTCGTCCCTTGGGTTGACCCGTGAAACGCCTTTGACGACGGCCCTCTCTAGGGGAGGACAGTGGACGAATGCAGCTGACACTTACCTCGGCTCTCTTTTCTGCCCTAGGTCATGGCCTCGGATCATCAGCACCACCGGTGAGTCTGGGCCCTGTGCACGGGCAGGTCAGCACAGGTCTGCTAGACACGAAGGCCATGGCTCCGCGTCTGTCCCTCCCCTGGTTCCCGTGTGCAGCTCTGGTCTGTGACACCCACTACTTTGGAGCCCTGCCCCTCCACTGATGACCTGTGCTGCCCGAAACTAAGCAGAGGTCCCACTGGGCTGCGTCCTTCATCTGTGACCTGGGCTGAGGGCTGCCTCAGTGCTGCTGTCAGTGTTCACTCAGCTGAACACTCCAGGACACCTGCTCCCCTGGAAATGTGCTGAGTGGACGAAGGGCTCAGAAACCACACTGGATGTTCCCCTGGAGCCCTTGCCACCTACCGCGCTCCAGTCCTGGGCATTAAGGAGGCGCCCATCCAAGTCGGCACAGAAGTGTGCGGTGCCATCGCACAGCACCATGAGTTCGGGGACAGTCCCCGAGAATGTTCCTGGAAAGCTGGTGGCCAGAAGGCATGACCAGAATGAGGCAGAAACAAAGCAAGAACCAGACAAGAGGGACTGGGTAGAGAGGCCGAGGGGGCAGAGGGAACACCAGCCAGTGAGGGCAGAGCCTCATTAGGACTCAGGCTGGAGCAGAGCAGCACTCACGCAACCACAGAGCAGGGAGGAGAACATGCAAGAAGGGAATTACAATTGCACAAATGTATTTAAAGAAAGGGGCACCCAGCTCTATTCCTTCTTGTAGACAATTGTTTCAGGAAGCTTCCCAGTCAGGTCTTAACAAGGCTCTTCTTTCAAGGGCAATCCCTCTGAGGTGCATGGAAACTTTGGTCTCAAGCATACCCTCCGCCTTCTGGTCACGCCTCACCCCTTCCCATCATCCACTTGGAGACCTGAGGGAGGTGGGGGGGTGCAGAAAATTCTGGAAATGAAATCGCTAGTTAATCATGTAACCTGTACCCTCTCCCTTTGACCTACCTCTTTACTTTTGCTCAGGTAGAGAAAACCACCAGAGGAGCAGGGGGAAATTCATTTCACTAACAACCTTCCAGAGACTAGAGCAGGAAAAAGAAATCTAATCAAAACTCAAAAAGAAATCGATGGTGATAAAGCTGCCCAGGCCTGCCCATACCCTCTTGCATCTATATCCCACCAAAACACTCAGCAGGAATTCACTGCAGGCAGCCCACACGGGCCTGGGAGCCCCTGCAAGTGTCTATGAAAATATGGCAGAGCCAACATCATGAAGGAGGCAGATGACATTTACATAAGAAACTGTTCATCTGCAGTGATCTTATAACCCTCCCAGACACTTAAGTTGTTTGCACTTTTGTACCTGGAATTAGTTGAAAATGTGGGAGGGGTGTCACAGGAGACATTAAACGTGAGGGTGGCGGAAGCACATTTCTTGACAAGGAGGAGTTAGAATATGCAGCTGTAGATGACACAGCCAGCGAGAACACTGTGCCCATAGTGTGATCACAGAGATTCAAACTGCATCCTCTGTGTGCGTGTGTGTGCGTGTGTATGTGTGTGTGAGAGAGAGAGAGAGAGAGAGAGAGAGAGAGAGGAAGAGACAGAGAGAGAGGAGAGAGAGACAGACAGAGACAGAGGAGAGAGAGAAAGGAGAGAGAGACAGAGAGAGAGACAGAGAGAGAGAGGAGAGAGAGACAGAGAGAGGGAGACAGAGAGACAGACAGAGAGAGACAGAGAGAGAGACGGAGAGAGAGACAGAGAGAGAGAGACAGAGACAGAGAGAGACAGAGAGAGACAGAGAGAGAGACAGAGAGAGAGAGAGAAGGGGGCATGGGGTGAGAGACTAGATTCACAGGGCTGTCTTGCTCTCCGCCACAAGGACATTATGATATTAGAGTAGTTTTTTCTCTTCTTTTTTGCTTGTCTGTATTTCTTGCTACAATAGCATGTATTTTTGTACTAAAAGCGATTTATCACCAAAACAAAAAGCAAAACAACTCCAGCCTGGAAAAGACAGCCACGTATTCAAACTTGGACAGTCTCAATGCCAGTGCTTCCCATGAGGCTGAGACACAGGAGCGTTATGTTTTTCCAGAAAATAAACCGAGGAGTCGTTTCTCTTTGCAGAGAAGAGAGAATGGAGCTGGAGAAGACAGCTTTGTGTAAGCGTGGTCCTTCTGTCCAAGTCACCACACACAAAGCGACGCTTGATGAAGATGTAGAGTGTCTGTTTCAGTTAGAGACGAGGAATCTCATTTTGTCCAGGAATACTTGTTTTGCTACGGGTTGTTTTGTTTTTTCAGTTTTCTAAGGAAAGTGGTTTCGAAGGTTGATTTTCCCCCGACTTCTAAAGGAAAAATAATAAGGATGTTTGAACTTGGTGAGAGAGGCAGGGATGAAATAAGTGAGCATCGAACGCCCTCTGCTGGCCATTTCTAAATATTGTGACGCCTGTAATAAGTCAGTACCAACCAGTTCTCCCCCAAGATGGTGAGGAGATTGGTAGACAGAAATGAATCACAATGGTAGCAGTTAAATTGCTGGGAAGAGGTGTTTACCCGTTTCTCGTAGGCACAATATAGGGTTGCAAATCATCCAAAATTGCAAAGCCAGAGGATTCTTATTGTTTTCACAACTCATTATGTGCAAAAACACAATAGTTAAAAATGAATATTCTCAAGTCCACACCAGGATTCACGCTTTAGCAGGTCAATAGTGAAGTTAAGGAATTCTAACTTTCAGCAAGATAATTCCAATTCGGGGTTGTTTTAGGACGGTCTTTTGAAAATCACTGACGGAAGTCAAAAAAGAAGTATCAGGGCTGTCCCACCAAGAAGCTGCTGTCAATTCTTGGGACAACTGTCTCCAAATATTTTATTTTAATTTCTTGAAGAAACAGTAGTGGGAGGCAGCTCTCTTACCCATTAATATTCATTTATTCATCATTCATTCATTCAACCAGTTTGTAGTTGTTTCTTAAAGCGACGGATACTAGAACCATCTTTGGTCACAGATATTTTTTAAGAAAATACAAATGAAAGACCCTGGGGACTCAGCTAGTCTGAGAGTCTAGTGGCGTGATTTACTGGTGAGAAGTGGAGCAGTAGAGAAGAAAGTTGAGTTTCTAAGGGTCACCTGGTAAGAACATTACATTTGTTCTCCAAACTCCCAGTAAATGTAAAATGCTCTTTCTGTGAATTTGTACCATTTGTGAGTTGGGATTTTCATCTCATAATCTTCAGATCAGGAGACAGTGGTTCAGTGACTAAAACTGAAATGCCCAAGGGAGCTAAATGGCTAAGTTGGTCAATAAATGGATGGATGCATGAATGGCTGGATGATGGCTGGGTGGATGGATGGATGGATGATGGATGGATGGAATGATGATGGATGGATGATAATGATAGATGACTGATAGGTAGATGATAATAATTATGAATGTTAAATATAACAATATAGCATAAGTAATGATATGTATACTACACATACATTTTGCGTATGTAATCTATGTCTTATCTCTAGTTCTGTTTCTTTCTCTTTCCCTTCCTCATCTTTCTCTTCTTCCCAAGTAGAATTCATATGCTCAAGTCTCCATGGACACCATCCTTTACTCATAGTGAAAACGAGTATAAGGAACTGCATCCCTGCCTTCTCACAGCCAGGGAGTGAAGCCAGTGTGAAGATATGCTAGAGTCTGGACCTGCAGGGAGATGGATGTGCTCTGCCCATCTTCTTCTCACCATGAGAGGAAGGTCAGCCTGCTGTCCTCCTCGCCAAAGGCCCTGTAGCCCCTAAAAGGTCACTGAGAAACGCAGCACGGTGGAGAGGAAAGAACTCTGGGCCCTGGAGCCCTGAATCTGAATATTGCTTCTCTCAGGACACCGGTGAGGACCCGAGGTCGAGAGAATGGGAAGGAACTCTCGTACTGAGTCCCAAGGCGACACCACAAACTTGTCTTGTGTGGAGGGAACTGACGGCATGACGTTCACCGTACAGAGTCCTTCAAGAGCCCCAGTTTAACCGCGTCCGCAGACAGCTCAGCCTGTAGAGCTCAGATCATCACAGCACGCTCGCTGGTGCCGGGCGCCAAATATTGCCTCCACCTTTCTGTCTTTAAATGAGGGGTCAGGGCCCCGCTGGAGCAGCGCTTCTGAAGGACCGGCAGGCACAGGGTCACAGAGATGATGCTGGAAAAGGCACCTGTTTGTTTTAAAATAAGCACTGAAAGAGCAAACTGCCAAGAGACATATATGTCGTATGTGAAAACCGCGAGTGCTAAAGATCCTGACGGACTAATCAGATTTGTCGTGAAGTTAAACTTGAAAAGACAGAACACAAGACACAATTCATTAGCAGGGCCGTGGGCCAGGGAGTCATTAGTGGGGCAACCAGTCACACTCTCACGCTACTTGGTATTATTATTTTTAACCAAGACAAAGAAGCTGCCTGTGGCCACAGGGACAGAAAGTGACAGAGCCAGGACTGGAACCCAGATCTTCACATGCGGTTTCTGGGACTTGAGTGTATCTTTGATCACGGCTCTGCGACCTTCCTGGCACGCTCCGAAGCTGACCTCCAAAAGAGAGAAAACAAAGGCTGCAAGACACGAAAAAAAGTCATAGGGGCTTCAACATGACAGATGTTTATTTTTCCTTAAGGAAGTCGAGTCCAGAGGCGAGTCGTCCAGGGCTGGTTAGAGCCCTCGGTCTCCCTGTCCAGCTGCCCCCGCCTCTGCATTGGCCTCAATCCGTGGCCTGGAAGAGCCTAAAAGAGTCTGTGTCCTGGAGGGAGGGAGGAAATGAACAAGCAGACAAACAAACAGCACAACAATTTCTCTTAAGGAAGTTTCCCTGAAATCATGAGTTGATTTTCCACCCACTATTCATGGTCTCGCTATCACAAGCAGTAAGGACTCGCCCCTGGTGCCCGCGCACCAGCTAACATCGGGGTGCTGGTACCAGAAGGGGAGAGATGCAGGGAACACGCAGCTGTCCCTGTACGAGTGCTTAGGGACAGGTGGTGGGTCGCTTGCCCCTTGCTCCACCAATGAACACTCGGCAGCTCCCAGGTTGAGGCCACCAGACCCTCCTCCCCAGCAGCCCTCCCTCCAGAACCTGGTGACTGACATGGAAACAGAAGCCACCTTTGCTTGGGGACCTTGTCTGGCATGGAAGTGACACGTCTGTCAGTCTGCGAAGGCTTCATGTCCTGGAGAAATGGAAACTTCAAGCACTCTGCCGCAGGCCTGCCTCAGCTTCTCTTCTCACACCAACCAGCACGTGCGTGCTCCCCAGGGGTGTGCACATCATTCCAGCCTGTGAGCCCCTTTGGAAGTGACCACTCAAGGCAGCAGTGCTGGGGGACTCTGCCACACCCCATCCACGCAAAGGGGTGCAGACAAGGCACCACTGAAGTTCACGGAGATGTTTGCAAGTGAAACTCACGAGCCAGTCTCTAACTATTCTTTTTATTTATTTTATTGAAGGAATATTGCACTTTGACAACAACTTGTTTGAGGTACACATATTAGCATTTTTACATTTACATATAGCATAGTAGGTTTACTAATATTCCCCCACTTTTTTTCTCCATTTGAGTTAATTCCCTTCATCCCATTTCCCCCACCCCTCCCCAGTCATGTTGGTGCCCCCTGATTGGCCTTTTTGTCTTCCATCACTAAGAGTCCTTAGTTTTTGGAATAGTGTTCTCTCTCTCTCTCCCTCTCTCCATCTCTCTGTCTCTCTGTCTCTCTCTCTCTCTCTGTCTCTCTCTCTCTCTCCTCTCTCTCTCTCCCTCCTCTCTCTCTCTCCCTCCTCTCTCTCTGCCCACTTTAAATATCATTTAATTTAGGATGTTCATTTTTGTTCTCTTTACACATCACATGAGTGCTATCATACGATATCTATCCTCCTCCTGGCTTATCTCACTCAACGTAATTCTCTCCGAGTCCATCCATGTTGTTGCAAATGGCAGGGTCTCTCCCTTTTGATGGCTGCATAGTGTTCCATTGTGTATGTGGACCACATCTTTATCCACTCCCCTGTTGATGGGCATTTAGGTCGTTTCCAGCTCTTAGCTGTTGTGAATAGGGCTGCAGTGAACATGGGGGCACATTCTAACTAGCTATTCTAACATGCGTGGCCCGCTCCCAAGCATGAGAGGCATCCAAGTCGGTGGTTCTCAGACATCAGTGCGAAGAACGACAGCTCAGACCAGCGCAGAAGCTGGGTACAAAGCAGCTGGGAGACTGAAAGGACCCTGAGCTCACAGGGCAGGGAGGAGACGAGACTCCACAGGGAATCTGCACTAACAAGACCAGAGTGGCATGAAGCTGCTTTGGGGAATCCAGAAGAGTCTCAGGCTGCAGAGCTGGCCTTCGGGAAAGAAGAGACCCCACCGCTCTCCATGAGGATGTGTGCAAGGGTCCTGTGTCGTGAAGCCGTGCTCCTAAAATGAAATCACACTGGACTCTGAAATACAGTCTAAGCTGCTTCCCTGGGGTTCCAGACCAGATCCCAAAGACTCTGCGCTTGTTCCGAGACAGCTGATCGACCAAATTCCTAGGCGACCTTATTAACGCTGAAGGACGGGAGACCTGCGGTTTCTCTGCAGGAGTCTCCAGCACGGAGTCATTGTGCAGGGACAGGAAGGTGTCAGGGAGCCCCCGGGTAGTGACCGCAGCTAACTCCAGCACCAGGAGGGGCTGGGACTGGTGACAGGTGCAGGCAGGCCCCTGCCCCTGCTGGCTCACGGTCGTCCACGAGGATCTCGCGCTCCTTAGGGCGTCCTCTGCACTGGGCCTGTGCAGACTGCACACCCCTGCGTTTCCACGGAGCCAAACTATTCGTTCACACACTACACCCACTAAAGACTGAGGCATGCCGACACAAATTCACAACTGTTTATTTCCTCCTGCGCTACGGTAAGAGGACAAAGTTTTCACAGTGAGGCCGGACCCGAATGCAGAACGCAGGTCAGACGCCGCTCTCCCACCTGGAGGCGGACCAGAAATTCCCCCTGAGAGGGTTAGCGTTTAAGAGCAAGAAAGGAACTGTGACCTCTAATGGGGTGGGTGTTCTCTCAGTCAAAGCAGACTGCACGTTTGCAATGCTCCTAACTCTGTTACGAAATGTTACTTCAGTTTAAAAAATGATTAGATGTGCCAGGACGGTGAGTCACACCTTAGCCTCTGATTTTGAGGCAAGCTTCCTTCAATAGAGTCAAATTTAAAAAATAAAAAAATTTATTAAGGGAAGAAACCGAAGCGAACTAATTGCTGAAAGCAACCAGCTTCTGTTCCTGAGACACTTCTCACACAGATGCTAATAAAAAAAAAAAAAAGTGGTAAGAACATTTGCTGCTTACAGTGTTCCTCAGTGCAGACGAAGACACTGACACGCTCAGCAACTTAGGAAAATTAAGTCTAGAAGAAGCAAAACCTGTGGGTCATAAGAGCAGTAACCCTAATCTGAAGCAGAATTTAAAGCAGAGATGACTGCATGCAGCGCTTGTGACTCAGGCAATTCTTTGTGCCCCGAGTCCGAAGGAGGAAGAGGGGTGCTGAGAAACCTCGACTGAGCACTATTTCTTCAGCTCCATTTCTCGAGAGCTCACGTGGACAGTATTGGACCCTGGGCCTGGAGCTAGAGGCAGATGAATGGATAGAGAGAACCCCTGCTCTCAGGCGCCTGGAGACTGTTCCAGGAGACAGCTGTGCGGAGAGAGTCTCACAAACGAATGTGTGTGTCATCGGGGAAGAGGGGGACGGGACAACCAAGCACTTTGTTGGCTGAGGTGCCGCTGAGTCATGCTGGCAATTGATGTCAAATCATGTTGGTAGTTGATGTCAAGTGATGTTGGCAGTTGATGTCAGGGGCCTTGAGCTATGTTTCTCTTTCCACGAGAAAGTTAATCTTCTCTCGAAAGATCCTTCTTCACTTGGTTTTGATTTTCTTTCTTTTCCATGTTCCCCTTTTGCAAGAGCAACAAATAGAATGAGACGTATGAAAAGAAGCACTTCGTTCTGAGTGCTCATAGTGGAGAAAAATGAAATGTGCACAAGATTGCTGGAGAGAAACGAGGGTCCCATCTTGTTGATGTGGCTGGTAACGTGTCGTCTGTTTCCTCTGGCAGGTCATTACCAGACAGTTGAGGAGCCTCTACTCAGTGGCGTAAGTCACCCCTTTGACACTCTGTCAGCCTTTCGCATTACAAAGTAAGTCACTTTTCTCGAGGGACTCGATGAGTTCAAGGAAAAAGATTCAAAACATTTCCAAGTGGTATTATTGTCCAGTGGGAAAAGCTACATTACAATTATGGGGAGTAAAAGTGTATTCCAATTCCCTGCCTATAAGAGGGAGACAAGAATTAACTCACATCACCACTGCAAAGCTTGATGAAGGTGGAAAAACCAGCATATGGTGCCAGCTTGTCTATGCGAATAGCGTTCTGAACACTCGGGGTGAAATGTTTAGTTGGAGCAGACGTCCTGGAAAAACAGTGTTCCATATTAACTAAGCAATAGTTTTTTTCCAATAATGCTGTGGTCGTGAATTCAAACAAAGAAACCAACCTAAAATTTGGATTAATATCAACACTCATTTGGAAATATATTTGGAAATACAAACACTCATTCATAGTTCAAAGTAGTAGATTTTGGATGGCAGTGCTCTGCGAGCATGTTAAATGTTCACTAATAGAAAAATAGCTGACTATATTATGATATATTTCTATTATGTTATTAATAAATAGTCACAAAGAATGTTAGTGATGAAAGTTTAAAATTTATAACCTAAATTCAAATATCTAATATAAATAATTTTACTGCTACATTATATGTGCATATGATTTAACTAGTTTTAACTAACATGTCTACAAATGATAAGATAATTGTAGAAAGATAGATGATTCAGAGTTAGATGATAGAACCTGCTTATAAAAGCATTGGTTATTTACTATTTGAAAACTAATTAAGAATCTAGTTATTTGAGACAACATGGAGGGAACTTGAAGGCATGATGCTAAGTGAAATAAATAAGACAGAAAGACAAACACTGTATTTACTGTATTTATTATCCACATGTTACATACATGTGGAATCAAAAAAAAAAAAAACTCACAGAAAAAGAGGCCAAGGATAAAGAGAGGAGATATCGAAGGAAGATGGTCAGACTACAACCTTCCCATTTTAAGATAAATAAGTCCTAAGAAACAAAGCACGAAATGATGGCCATAGTTAACACAGAGAAAAAATCATTTTCCCTTTTCTTTTGATGGAAACTATATGAGACGACGTTAACTAGGTCTATTGTAATCATGTCACAATAAATATAATCACACCATTCTGCTGCACACTTTTAATTTAGGCAGTGATGTATATCAACTATTTCTCAATAAAAATGGGGAGAAAGACTCTAATTAAAGCTATGGATTCTCAGCCAGGACACATACACACAATCAATCCATCAATCACAAGATGAGATATTTAACTGGAAGATTTATGGGTGGAGAATACTGGGCAACAGTAGTACACACACATATATATATTAGGATAGTAGAAAATAGATGCAGCTCAAGACAATTAAAACAAAACTCTGTCCTTTTTTTCTCTGAGAAGGATTACACATCATTTGGGACCCTGGGGCCTCACCCACAGGTCTGGTATAGACCCTGCTCAGACCTGCAGAGGTGGTAACTGCTCCTCCGGTGTCCCTCGTGGGCCTCACAAGGGACTGGATGCAAGACGGGTCTGCTTTGCACCCCAGAAGAACCCCAGCTCTTTGATTGACTTATTTATTTAACAAGCATGTACAGGTATAACAATGCTTCAATACTGCGGCATACACAGCGGTGGTCCGTATGTACACGTGTACACACACACACACACACCATGGGTGTGCAATAGTTTCGACCATCCAGGCTCATGTAATTACACCCTCTGGCTTCTAAACAACAACGAAATCGCCTGAGGACACATCTCTCCATCATTCAGTAACCTGACTATATTAAGACTCTACAGTGTGCAAAAAATCAGATATAATTAAGACTATAAAAGAATGACTTCAACTTTTCAGCCGTTGACTATTAAAAGCAAAACAAAACTGGGAGGTGGAAGAAAGTTCATGAGCTGCCAATCCATGCAGCATGTGTGTGACTGGCTGGGAGGAAATGAAATTCTCTGCAGAGAAACAAAGGAACTGAGAGACTCAGGGGCTGAACCCAGCTTGGCAGTGTCCTGTTAGAAGTGAGAATTTCAGGTGCTGAAGCACAAGCGGTGCCCTGAGTTCTCTGCCCTGAGTTTTTGAGGTGTAGACAAGCTTAAATTCCGGGTGCTGGGCTCCTTTGTGGGTCTGGTGGGGAGACCAAATTTTACCCATTGATGGCACCTGCGATGTGTGTGGCTTTCAGAATTCACCAATCCTGGTTTCTATTTTTATAAAAGAAAAATACAAGTTCTTAATTTCAAAGACCGAAGTGGGGAGGGTATGTGAAAATCTCTTCAACCAGATCTGTTAGTCACAAATATCACCGTCTGGAGTCTCAGCAAAACTTAAAGATGGAGAAGATTTTCCCAGCGTGCCGCCCAGCCACCAGTTGGCGGGGAAGCCACCTCCCATTCCTGTGACAGGTCTTCCAGGACGCAGAATAAGCCAGCATTCAGGCCACCTTTGCCTTCATCTGGAGGTGACTCTGTCTTCTCCTCTTGAGTGCTGGTCACCCTGTCACTCTGCTTCGCTCTTTCACAGCTTACTGACTGCACCACAGTTTGCAGTTGAGTTCTCTCTCAGGCGCAAATGGAAACAAAAGCCATTTCTAGAAACTGGGGAAGAGGTGAGCATTTTGAGACTGCCAGAAGATCAAGGATGGTTTGGTGGCTCTGTATGACAGACAACAAATCTTTCTGTATAAAAGATGGAGTAGGTGTGCCCCATGGAGCCACGGTTGGCTCAGTCGCCTCTGAAGGAGCGCAGTCCACACACGTCCCAAGGACCCAAGTTCACGTCCTGGGTTCAGAGGGAACAACCAAAGTGCACAACTAATATAAAATCAGTGAATAAATGAAATAAAACGCTTCTTCCTCCTCTCTCTTCCTGCCTGCCTAGCTACTCATCTTCATTCCTGCCTGCATCTTTGCTTTAAAAAAAAAGACTGAGAGTAGTTTCCCTGCTTAAATAGAGCACAACGCTGACTACGGGTCCTGATGCATAGCAGCAGATTTGGGAGTTCTCTGATGGCAAAGACATCTCTTTGGTGGACCATCTCTTTGGTACCCACTCCTGTCACTCTGGTGTTTGAAATAGGGCTCAGCCCTGGTCTGCAGCCAAACAACTGATGTGTTTATTAATCATCTGCCTGACCTGCCATTTTATTCTAATACCTTTTCAGTGGGTTCCTTAGCATTTTCTATATGCAAAAGCATGTCCCCTGCAAAAACATTCCTTTTCAGCTTTGAAGGGCTGTGACTCCATTGGACAAACCCAGAGATAATTTCCCTCTTTTAAAGACAGCTGATTAGTCATCTCAATTACATCCACGATGCTCCCTTTTATAATAGCATGTAGACGACTGTTTGATAAATAAAGGATGACAATCTTTGAGGACAGCTTTAGAGTTCTGTCCCCCACCAGAATTTGACTGTCCCAGAACTCAATTTTCAAATCTTTAACTCCCAGATAAGGAACAGACTCACTCGTCCAGCCTTGTCGCCTGTAATCTTTGTCCCCTGTATTCTTCCCTTTGCCTTTGCCTCACTTAAATGCTCCCTCATTCCTAGGAAAGGAACTTTGCTGCAGTCCTGGATGGGGCAAAAGACGACAGGGATGGCACCTATGAAGATCCAGAGCTTCACATGGTTGAGGAGTGGGACTCGATGAAAATTCTACCAGCCCGGCCCATAAAGGAATCTGAATATGCAGGTAACCCAGGACCGCCTACAATCTGAAAGTGCACCCCACACCAGCCATCCCAGAGTAAACAAAGGTGCAGACCCTAAATTAAACAACTCTAGGTTAAAGTCCCGTCTCCTCCGTGACTTTCTAGCCATGTGACCTTGAGCAATTCCCTAAAATCATTTTCTGGATCTGAAAGCAGGACTCACAATAGGACTCAGAGTGAAGGTGTTTAGGGAACAGCCTGGATGACCCAAGCTGAGTTTCCACCAGAGGCACAGTCAGTCAGAGCCCTGCAGCTGTTATTATTACTACCAGTCTTGATCGCCAATGCGTTTAAAGATCTTTTTCCATCCGCCATTCACCAATTCCAAATTACAACTGACAACACGAAGCAAAGCTTTATTTTGGGGGCCAAGGAAAGAGATTGGAGGTAATGCTCTGAAAGCTGTCTTGTGGGAAACGGGGCGGGATGGGGGCAGGGGGTTAAAACTCAGGTGTTTGGGGAAGGGCATCCAGAATGGAGACCTTCAGAGCGTCAGAGTTCTGCGAAATGGGCAGAGACTGGGGAAGACCGGGTAACAGCCTCTTTCCCTTCCCTGGTTTGCATGGAGCTGTGCTCACCAGGCGGTGTGGTCAGCACGGGAATGAGGACGGGCTGTTTAGGAAGCCGGAGGGTAGGGAATTGCTCCTGCTCAGCTCGGGGAAAGCCCCCCGTGTTGCAAAACTCTCTCTTCCTGTGGTTTGGTTAGGTCATGCACGTCGCTCCCCTTAGACGTCCAGTCCTGGTGTCCGTAACGATGTTCCATCAGGCGGTGCGCTGTGGCCTCTGCGCCTGGAAGCAGAACTGGAAAACGAGTGTTTGTCAGAGAAGCAGCCTGCTGTGCAAACAGCATGAGGGCCGGCTGCTGCGTGTGGGTTTAGGGAAGGAGGGTCTGGCTGTCACACTTGGGTGGTTCCTCTTGGGTCCTAGACACAAGCAGTGAGCATGACAGAGGGCGGGCAGACAGACAGGGGTGTGGGCACCGCGGGAAAGGTTCAGACCCGGTGTGTGGAGGTGGGTAGGGTGAAGGGAAGATACTCTACTTCGGTTGGCCATCTTGCGGGGACCCCACAGATGAGGAGCCCACAGATGAGGAGCTCAAGAGCCTGGCAGCAATGCCAAGCTTTTTTAGGGAAAGGAAGGGCCAACTTCACACCCACCTTGGTGTCTTTCCAACTGATGTTCTCTTAACTTCAAAAAAGCTGTAAGAGAAGCGCCTTCGAAATGAATCCATGGGAGTTCCTTTCAGAGAACCATCCTGTAAATATGAAAGCTTCCTTGGTCCCGTGACCCAGCGAGTGTTTCTGAGATTGGCTCTGTACCAGTTGCCTTGGTGGGACTGATCAGGTGACACAAAAACAAAGCAAATCCGTGTTCTCAGGTGGTCACGATCCAGTGGCAGAAACAGACAGCCCAACGGATAAATGTGATGGACTCTGACAAGTGGACACTTGTGTAGAAAGGCGATGGCGGAATGGGTGTGGGAGGGAGGGTTCTAGGAATATTTTTTCAGCCCAAGCTCGAGGAAGAGTGTAACTCTCCAGGTGACTGAGAGAATGAAGGATATTCAAGTGCAGACTTTGGCATTTAGGTGTACGGACCAAGAGGAGTAGTTTCTCTCCCTCCAGCCTCGGTCTCCTCATTTGCTGAGTAGAAGTAGTACCCTGGCCTCAGACCTACGTCGTGACAGCTGAATGAGTTGGTAGATGTGCAGAAATGTAACAGGAGCGTCTGTGTGAGGTGTGGCTTTAAATTGTCCTCTTTTTCCA
This sequence comes from Solenodon paradoxus, assembly GCA_004363575.1. Taxonomy (NCBI): domain Eukaryota; kingdom Metazoa; phylum Chordata; class Mammalia; order Eulipotyphla; family Solenodontidae; genus Solenodon; species Solenodon paradoxus. The sequence continues at coordinate 51,365 of RJWH01003497.1, forward strand.
GATACGCGCTGCTTCAAGGGTCTGAAGGACACGACCCTTTCCTTGGCCACCAAGGCCTCTGTCCCCATGGAGAAGAGAACCTGGGCTGCAGGGGTGAGGCTGGAGGAAGTGAGTAAAGCTCTGACCCGTGAACAAAAGGCGGCAGGTGCTTCCGGAGGCCCCATCTCCCCGCCCCACAACATCTCCCTAGAGGAGATAAAGCCCAGTGAGGTTCAGGGGAGCCCCGTTGTATGCCAGCTGCAGTCACATCCCATAGAGGAAACACCAAGAAGGGAGAACAAGCACTGGCTGGAGATGCCCCATGTGTCCAGCACCAGACTGAGGGCCTCTCACCACCTCTCCTCCTGCTCGCTGCTTCTCTGGAAGCAGGAGTTAGCTAAATCCTTTTCATGACCACACGGCACATTGCCCAGATGCTAACCAGCTGATAATTGGGCAGTAATAAGTCACCTCAGAAGCCCTCCCATCCTCCCTTGTCAACTCCTAAGAACCAGGAATGAAACCCCCTACCCGTGCTTATTTTAGAAGAATGAAGATCACTACTCTTAAAGGCTCTAGACAACTGCTCTAGACACATACGTTCAATTGTATTTTTGATACAAATTTTGCTAATGTTTAATTTTCTTAAAGCAGAAATGCATCGATTATAAATTAACCTGCCCTGAGGCTGCTCGGTGATCAGCCCCAAGATTTTGGTGCATTTTATATCAGTATTTCCTGTGCAAATACATCAAGGGAATTCCTGTTGTGCAGTGTATGGACATTTCTCTGCATTTAAGTTCTGGTTATGAAATAATTTTCCATGTGATAAACAGGCAGTGTAAACATAATCTGTCTAAATACATTATACTCCATGATAGGATTTTTAACTATTTTACCTGACAATTGGTTGAAAATATCTTAGAGCCTTGTACTACCTATTGTGAAATTTCTTTTCTGAAGAATCATTTCAATGGAACCCTCTGGAAGCCCATTATGGGAATGTTCAACTCAGAGAACTCTCCCCAAAGCTGGCTACTACTTTTTCAAGCATCATATTTTTTATTTATTTTTTATTGTAGAAATTATTCCACACATTAGACTAGTTTCCTTGTTTAGGTTCCCCATTCCTTAGCTCTATGTCAGCACCCCCTGCCCTCCGCCACATCACCCAGTGTTCTTCCCCACTGTCCAGGGGGCTCCGCCACCATGTGTCCCCCACCCCCACCCCAGTCCCTTTTGGTCCCCTCAGTTCTGGTGCAAATGTTCCAGGGTTGGTTATGTTTCATCAGGTCTTTTGTTTTGTCTGTTCACATTGCTCCTATGAGTGAGGTCATCTGGTGTCTATCTTTCTTCTTTTGACTTGTTTCACTGAGCATCATCCCCTCTAGATCCCTCCATGGATCTAGATCAAATGACAGGGTTTCATCTCTTTGAATTGCTGTGTAGTGTCCATTGTACATATCAAGCATCATATTTTTAAAACGGATTTCACTATTCTTTATTTTTTACTTGCATCAGTTATTAGTGAATGTGGACATGCCTTTGCAGATTTATAGCACATTCATCCTGTGTGTTATCTGTTCACGCTATTTACCCTTTTAATTTGAGGGCAACTGCTCATCCTGACAAGAAAAAAGAAACTGCAAATATCACCAGTGTCACTTGTGTTTATCCAAAATAGATCTAAGGGCAACTAAGCAAAATAAAGGACGCAGCATGGAAGACATCCTCTTTATACAGAAACCAGACTCAACTCTTGCATTGTTCACTCAACAAATTCCTCCAGGAAACATGTCTTGAGTGCCTGCCATGGACCAGACGTGACTCTAGGTTCTGGTAACCGAGCAAACAGCTGAGATCCTGCTCTCCAAGTGTGTGTGCCAGCGGAGGGGAGAGAATAAGTAACAAATGGATGAACAGATAAATAAATGCTAGCTGGATAGAGAATATGTCAAGTGATAGACAGTTTGAAAAAATCATTAAAGCAGAGTAAAGGTGGTCAGGGAAGGCCTTTCTGAGTAGAGATGAGAGTGCGTGAATGGCCTTTAGTCCTTGAATTCACCTGGCAAGACATGCGGTATCACCTCCATTTAACAGCTCCAGCTTTTACAAGCCCGGTGTCTTCCTGTCAGTTATTTTCCCTCATCAGCTTTGATTGTCTTATAAAGCCCCACAGCTCTTAGGAGTATAGATCTGGCCACAGTCCCCGCACCAGCAGCCATCAGGATGGAGCACCCCCGGGGCTGGGCCATGCTGGCCCCTGGCACCTAGCACACAGCCCTTACTGAAGACGCTCACAGGTCAGACTGAAGGGATGACAATGAACAAACAGTCAAGCACTCATTCGTTAGAACTGAGTCTTGAAATATGGATGGCTTTTTAACAGAAAAGAGAGCCAGGCTTTGCCCAGTTAATTTCTTTTCCCATGGAATCCTTTTGCAGTCCGTCCTTCGATTCTTAGAACTGAGATCCAGGTGACTAAGTGACTTGCCACACTTTCACAGCCGCACAGGATGGAGATGAAATTCCAAACCTCACCTCATGGGCATGCACTCGGTCCTGTGACTTGATCGTCATCATAACTCAGTGATGTGAACTGACTGTATTTTCAGTGATGAAAGAAAAATCAAAGACTCCTAGTCTGCTCAGTATCTTTCCAAAGTTCCACAGCAAGAGGGACAAGACTAGGTCTCAAACTCAAGTGTCTGAATGCTAAACGCCGACTGCCTAAGGCCGCTGCACACACTAGCGACAGGGCGCGTGGCCTGAAGTCCCTCCTTGGGAATCTAACCATCCACAGTGGCAGAGCATTAGATGGCTTTATAGTCACAATTTAAGAGATAATGACAGGTGCCGTGTTGTCTTCCACAGGTGGACAAACCCATCTCCAAGGACATCAGAAGTCAGCACATTAAAGGTAACACCAGCCCCCAGAGTTTGAAATATAGGTTTTGCTTTGCAACCACGATCCCCTTGCGCTTTGGGTGTGGTCATGAAGTTTCTTCAATAGGTGACCTGCTGAATCACTATTATGAAGTGACTCCTGTGAGAAAAGCTGTCACACATCCGATGCCTTTTTATTACCTGGTCTTATTGGTGAGGAAATGAATTGTGAAAACTCAGTCCACGCTGTATAAGTTTGGGAAAGATTGGTTGTGAAACATGGATTGCATTAACTAGATAACTAAGTTATTTCTCTAAGCTTCCCCCAAGTAGAATCATGACAAGGTAGAAATCTAATTTTAAGATGTTGATTAATTAATGTGAAAACAGATATTAGACCTTTAGGCAAAGCAACTGAATTTGAAGTCAGAGGGGCAGACTGGCGTCTGAGGGAGAATAATCCCTGTCGGCAGCGCTGGGCGTGCAGACGGAGGGCAGCCCACGAAATGCAATGGCCCCTCCCCCTCGGAGCGCCTTCTGTCATTTCCATGTGCCCCGTCTTCTCTGACAATATCCGGGGAGAAGACGGTGACCCCCTGCTATTCATCGTCCCAATCACTGAAACATATGCAATTCACCTTTTTGGGCCTGATGGCTAGAGCCTCTGGCATAAAACCACATCAGCATGACAGTAACACGAGGGTCCAGGCAGGAAACAGATGGCTCCCCCAAATTTGGATCATTTAAGGAAGTTCATTTACAAAGGAACTATCTGCTTAGGCGTGCGCATGCCAGCAAAGAACAAGGAGTAGCTCAGGAACTGGGGTGCTGTCCCCACCCCTAGACCCAGAGAGCTGAGGGGACAGTTATGATAAAGCCAAACTGCACATCACCTTGAGAGGAGCACCATGGGTGAAGGGCACCGCCAGCCCAGCGGACTCGCAGGATGAGACGCAAGGGGTCCAGGGTTGACCTCCCTCCCCAGCCTCCTTCTGATCTCCTGCTGGGACGGCCCAGTGTCTGAGCCCAATCGGAAGCCAGAGGACTGGGAAGGGCATAGGTGCCTCATGCTGGCTGGTCCCCAAGGGTGGAGAGAGGGTTGGACGGAGAGGAGAAGGCGGAGGGCGACATGGACGACGGGAGAGAAGATTCCCCTCACAGGGAGCATGGCAGAAGGAGCCTGTGAGTAGCCAGAACCCAGGCTCTGCTGTTCCTTGGCCCTGTGACCTTGAGTAAAATCCTTTCCCTTTCTGAGCCTTGTTCTCCTACCTGAAACAGGAAGCGAGCGGGGCATCTCTGACGATTCTGTTCAGTTGCTTTAGCTGCTATCCAGTGTGTCCCTCCTCGCTCCATGCTGCACCACCGGACAGATCCCTGTCTGTCTCTTCTGTCCCTCTCCTGAGCCCCTCAAAGTTAGGGAGCTTGCATCAGCACCTCTTTAATTTTTTAAAATGGCAGTGCCTCTGATGCACATAGAATTTGATTTAGAGCTCTCTGCCATTAACTGCTATATTTTGCACTTAAGAAGCAGCAGGTGAATTGTGTAGGGAAAGTATTTTCACACATCAGAAGCACAGCGAGATGCCGGATGGACCATGATCCACCCACAGACGGCATTTCTGGGCCTCCCAGGCATCCATGGAGAATGGGTCCTGGGGGGAAGCAGACAAGAGATGGATTTCACAGTTCCTCTCGTGCACAGTTCACAGTAGATACACCTTTCACATCTTAAGTGCAGAAGCTTCTCTGGCCGTGATCTGACACGTCGGTGTCTGTTTAACTATGAGGAGAGGTCTGATCACAATTCCAGCATGTGGGTTACACACACACACACACACACACACACACACACACACCAGACACACACAGACACACACCATCCAACAATTCCTGGACACCAGCTAGTGCCCTACACTTCAATGACACTATCTCCCCCCCAAATCAGCAGATGCCACAGGTTTAAGACTCAGTCCTCGAAGACTCCTGCCCCCCTTCAGACAACAGACACAGGTCCACGTATCGGCTGGGCTTCTGACCAGCTGACTATAGACAGCAGTTCCAGTGAGCCCCTCCTTGGGCCCACTTCCTTGCTGGAGCAGCTCACAGAAGGTGCTGGACCCCTGGAAGGTAGAACTCGGTGTGGCCACAGACAGGAGGCGCAGGAAGGCCCCAGAGGGCCGTGGAGCGTCCTGTCCTCCCCACAGGCACCATGGTGCCCATGCGCCACGGGCTCGCCAGCCTGAAAGCTTTCCAAGCCCCGTCCATTTGGATTTTGCGGCAGCTTCATCACATAGACATGGTCAACTCGGCCATTGGCCTTTGGTGAACGGAACTCAATCTCACAGCCTTCTCCCCTCCCCAGGGGTGGGGTCGGAAGTGGGAGAGAATAAAAGTTCCAGGAGTTCTAATCCCCAGGGCGACTGCACTGGCACCAGGGTCAGAAACCAGGACAAAGATGAGCTGCTTGGTTTTTATTACAAACCACAATATCATAATTCTATGTATGTATCTATGCTTTGCCTCAGCTCACAAACACTGAAGTTAACAAAATCTTGCACAGTAAAACAGAAGGAAATAAAAGTTGCAAGGAGCTCTAGAGAGACTCTATAACTAAAATAAAGTTAAAAGTTTGGGGAGCTCAGGCATACATCATGACGTTAAAATTAAACAACGAGTTTTTCTCTGAGCTTCCTGCTAGCCTAAGCAAAAAGGGAATCATGTTTATTGATGTGATAAAAATGTCCCATAATAAAATAACAACAGAAGCACAAGCCAGTTCCTCGGGGAAACAAGGACATGTCTTTCAGAAAGTTAGTACTGCCGATTTTATAGGAGATGTTGGCTGATACCGGCCTACAGAAACATGATTATTCTTTAAAAGGAGATCCTGATGTAAACTGAGGCCGTAACTGAGGGCCTCGGTGGAACCAGGAGTAACAGAAGCGGATGCTCGCCAGGACTGGGGTGAGGATATTTGTAAAGCTTCTTCACCATGAGTTACTTTCTTTACTCTTCCCTTCCTCGACCTTATACTTGATGATTCTCCATTACACCTCAGAGCTCGAAAGAACCATACAAAGGCGCAAGCTGAGAGGGGGAAATTAATATGAATGCCCCCATTTTTAGAAGCAAGCGTCTCTCTGGAAAATGCACAAATGATTTATGTGTTTATTACAAAAGTCTGTATTTTTGATGCAAACTCATTCTCAGATAATTTATTCATTCTCAGAAAATGTCAGAAAAACACATATCGTGTGTCTCGGTAATGGCAGGACTTTTCCAGTGATATTTTTCATCAAGCTGAGCAGTTATAGATTTATGTTAATGTATATTTCGTGCCATTTTTCTTGCCATCATAATCAGACATTATCTGGAAACCATCGGATGATTTCAAGAACTAATCATCCCCGAGGCTTGACTTCTTTTCATTCCTAAAAATGGATGGAAGTTTATTTGGGGGCAAAGAAGTTAGATGGTAAGTTTTTGTGATGGACTGTTCACATTAACCACAGATGCAGAGGAAAATATCTTCTTTCCAGATGAAGAGACCTATAATGTTCTAATCCAGTGTGGCCTCGTTTCTTAGCATTGAGTGTCAGAGAAGCTAAAATGAATTTTTCCCTTGGGTGTCGATGCGAACCATGCACAAATGCTAAACCCATTTCTTTGAGGTGACAAGCCTATCAGACACAAGAATGAACGTCTAAAGGAACACAATAAACTAGGCAGGAAAAGAAAGAGAATTTTGCAGAGATGGCTGAACTTGTATAGCCAGAAACACGAGCTGGGTTGGAAAAAAAGCGAAATAGAACTCCGCATGATACCCTCAAAAGATCTTTCTATTAGCTTACTTTCAGGTGGGCTTAGGTGCCAAAGGAATTATAATCAGAGTTGAGGTGAGGGGTGCTCTGAGCTCTCTCATTTTATGCCGGGACAACTCATCCATGCTCGGCTCATCCAGCAAGTACTCAGAGCCAACACTAGAACTGAGGCTTTTGTCAACCAAAGCGACATTCCCAGGGTTTTACTGGCTCTTCTCACACCTAAAATTCATTCATTCTCAAACCACCCCTCCGTGTCCCCAATTGACAAACCACGCAGAGCTTGGTGAAGACGGAGATTGATGGCGGATACTGCCCCCTCGTGGTAAAATACACAACACAACACTGCAGACTGAATCCTCGACACAGAAAACAAGCCTTAGGCCATGTTGCTGAGCAGAAACTGACTGAACCATTTTAGATTTAAATTTATTTCGGCCACAATGCAAGGCTCAAAAAGAAGCAGGGGCAGTGATACAAGATTCAGTTCAAATGTTATAAACTTATAAGTCACTCTTCGATGGGACCACAGAGATGTATTCTAGCTCTCCGACGAGAGAAAAGAATAAGGCTCAGAGAAAAGGAGAGGCAGCTCTAACTGCTTGGTGGAGCAAACAGTTTCCAACAGAGAACTATAAAGCAGCCACGGGTAGAAGAATTTTAAAAACAGGGAGTGGCCGCACTATATGATATCGCTATAATCAAAGGTCTGTTGGTGGAAAATGTCGCTCCAGGCGCCTGAGACCCCAGACGGTGAGGAGCCCACAGTCTAGTCAGTTCTAAAGTGAGTTTATTGAACTCAAAAAGTGCAATCTGGAATCTGCCCCAGGGGAAGAAGCCTGTCTCCCAAGCAGGCTCTGCTGAGAAAGGGGCCTGAGCTGAGGGGGAAGCAGTGACTTCAGGGGAAGCAGAGAGACGGGGCTGCATGAATGCTGGACTTGAGACAAGAACCCCGGCCTGCAAATCCCATGTTCCTCGCTTCCCAGCTGTGAGACCTGCAGTATCTTCATCTAAGTTCCCGTCACTATGGCACGAGGATGCGTCCCCTGCGTCCTAACATATGTGTCTATTTAAAGATGCTAAGCAATAAGCAGTCATTGGCACATGCTGGACACTCCACAAAGGAACACTGGACTGAATTGACGATCCCCAGTACAGATATATTCCTTCCTCTTTCTCCCCTGATGCTCTGCCGGCCCTGGAATGTCCTCCCGACTCTGTAGGCTGAAACCACCTCATGCTCTACTTAGCCTGATGTTTAGCGTACAAAGTTCGTCTGTTGCAGATGAACGTGAAAATAAACTGGGCTCCTCCATCGCAAAGACCACTGCTGATACAGTGTTTTCCTACATCAAAGCCACCAGACACACGGTGGTGTATAGTAAATATTAACTACATTAACTCTAAAATTCAGCCTGTTTTGATACTGTGTTAGACAAGCATTGTCAGGTGTCATAGGACCAACTCGAGGCGAGTCTGCACCACAGGCACGAATCCCCATTAGGTAGGGACTTGGTGGGAAGCCAGCCAGTCTGGGCTGCTTCTGGCCTCATCTCCATCTCTGTTCCTACATTTGGGTAAATTATATCCCTGGGACTTCAGATCGCATGTGTAGAAACAGAGTCGAAGCTCTGGTGTGTGGTGTTTTGAGAATCCATGGATAGGCTCAAACGCACACATCCGCCCAGGCCACCGTGCCCATTCTTCACGTCGCCCACCCTACCCACCCCGCCTCCACTCCCTCGGACACCCAGGTCAGCAGAGAAGACGTCTCCCACGCTTGCTTTGGAAAGATGTCTGCACCCCACTTAATTCATGAACTTGGACGTGCAGTTCGTGACTACACATGGTCAAGTACATGTTCCGAAGACATTGCCTGTTCTGACCTTGTTTGAGAAAGTAGGCAGTTTCCTCCCACACCCTTGGCTTTGCCTGACTCATCCCTGCACCCTTGGTCCCAACAGTGGCTTCAACAGTTTACTGCTGGAATTAACTTCTGGAAGTTTCTGCAGTCGGGGAGAAGTTTCTCAAGCGGGCCTTGTCAAATGTACATTAGCCGCTTGGATCTTAAGTTGCTTCTTTGGAGTCTTTCATAATTAATCATCAGGACATGAATGCCTAATGGCTTTCCTGTCTCATATAGCTCTCTGACATAAGAAACACTGTGAGTAAGGCCAAGTTTCATCCCATTTGTCCACAGTCTTGTCCCTAATAACACTGATGTTTTCTTTCTGAAAGTATTGATTTCATGATCATATTTCACAGATAAAGGGCAATGCATCTATTTAGCACAAATTGAATGTACTTAAGCGAAAAACAAGTATTATTGTGTTGAATTTTAACAATCCAGGAAGCTACACGTCACTCTCTGCATTCTACAAGCATGGAAAAAGCCCAGAAGATTAAAACTGTGCCCAGATGACTCAGTAAGCGATAGAGGTGGGATCAGACACCAACTGGAAGAACTTAAGGGATCCCATTTGTGGCCATTTTTGCTGTGGTCATTTCTATCAAAAACAAATTCTGATTAATGATTGTTCTAAAATGTGTTTGATGAGCATGCTAGGAAGTTGTTCAATTTCATATTACTAAGTCAGTCTTGCAAGCTAAATAAATGTCCTTTTTCTTTTTTTTAACCTCCAAGACTAGGAATTTTTGCTGTCTTGGGCAACATTTTCTGTTTTAATGTGGGGGGAAAAGGCAAGAAATTCTTAAATTCTACAGCTTCCTTTTTCCAGCCCTTAAGATCATAAGTGGCCCCCCTGCATAGCTCCGAGAGGCCAGACTTCAGTATTAAGTCCCTCCGCTCAGAGCAGCACTAAAACCAGGTCACAAGCAATGGAAAAGGCCCAATAACTGGGTCCCAAACACAAGGCAGGAGAACAAAGATGGGGGGCAGCCACCACCGACCTTCAGACTCCCTGTGAGACCTCAGCAACTAGACCGCGGGGTCCTGGGGAAGGAGTGGACTAACGTTCACTGCACCAGGAGAGAGGACCCGGAAACCCTCACGTGCAGTCCGTGGACTTCAGAACAAGGAGCAAAGAAAGACCATCTCGTTAACAGACGGCGGGTGCTGAGACAGCTTCTATATGCAAATAAATGAATCCAGGCATGGATGCGATATACCACCAAATGCTGGCCAGGATGTGGGACAACTGAAACTCTCATCAGGGCTGGTGGGAAAGCAAAATGGTACCATCGCTCTGGAAGACAGTCTGGTGAGTCCTTTCAAAACTAAGCAGGTTCTTACATATGATCCAGCAATTACACTTCTTGGTATTTACCCAACAGACTTGAAAACTCTCGTCCACACAGAAACCTGCGTGGAGGTTTATTCACATTTGCTAAAACATGGAAACCGCCAGAAACAGTCACCTTCCACAGGCAGACTCCACGTTCCCTTCAGGATGGTCGAACGCGGAGTCGGGAAGAGATCCCATTCCACAGCGTTTCCACCCTCCATGCAGTGGCAGCCAATCACTGCAGCAGTGTCAGTGACAGGAAAACGTAGGGGCATCAACAGGAGGTCATGAGTTTGCAGCTACTGTTATCTTCCATTTTTTTAAGCAAAGGTGCAGCAGGAGTGGAGGCGAGCAGGCCGGCAGGCAGGAGGAGAGAGGAAGAGGAGGAAGCACTTGGTTTGTTTTACTTAGTTGTGATCTGGATTATTTTCCCCCGACCAAGGACGTGAACCTAGGTCCTTGGGATGTATGTGGGCTGCACCAGCTGGAGGCGGCAGACTTATCCACTAAGCCATTGGGGCGCGACTGTCTTCATTTTTGACATCACTTCAGCATGCGTTTATGTCGTTTATATTTGGACAGCCGATGTGTTTAACAGCTGCACTGCAAAACTCCCCCAAACTGACCAACCAGCTCCTGTGGACGCTATAAACTGCTCCCGCCACCAGACAGGGCTCAGGATTGCAGAAGCCCGTGAGAGTCGTGGCTCACCCAGTAGGCTGTGGCAGTCAGAGCCAGCCCAGGCCCATCGTGGCCCATCGTATCCCATCGCCTTCCTGGGCGCATCTCCCGCGGCGGGATAGCACCCCCAGGCAGCACTAACTGCGGCAGCAGAAGAGGACCCTGCCTGGGCAGAGCCTGCTGATCACACTCACGGCCAGCAGGTGGCGAGCGTGCAGCCGCCTCCCGGAAAACTACTGCCTGGAATTCCAAGAAAGGAAAGAACTGGGTGAAACAAACGTCTCTGTGGCCGCGTGGGACAGACAGGGAACGTGCCATAGCCACTGTGCAAACACTGGTGTGCTTCACCAGGAAAGTGCACCCCCATTTCCTCACTAGATTTCCACGACAGCACACCCCTGCTAACCAGGGACATGCATGAAAGCCAGTACTTGATGGCTACCAACTCCTTTTCACACTCCTCCTTCTTCCAGAGGAGAGCATGCAGTAGCTCCTCAACCCACCTGTTTATTTCCTAAAGCTGTTGGAGCCCCTGCTGTGATCCTGTCAAGATTCAAACTCAAGAAATTCAGCTCCAACTCTCATAATCCATTTTCCCAAATGCCTGAGCAGTTATTCATTAAATCAGGCTCCTAAGCCCCAACACAAAACCCTGGTTGGGTTTTATCACAGCTGTCTGACTGTAGGAGAAAGTTCTTCACTGGGCGAGTTCAGTTCTTTCCTGTGGGAGGTCCTTCGAGGACTCTACTCTTACCTCTTAATTTTTGTGTTCTAAGTACTGAGTAAATGAAGTTCTCAATGTGTAAGTGATCACTAATGAGCATATTTGATGTAACTGAGACCCACTTTTCTCCTGTGGCTGCTGATCACATCATACACATTTTAAAAGCAAGGGCAGGAATATTAAATGTAAAGCCTGGACACAGGACATACGGACAGTATAAGAAAGACTCTCCAAAGGTAAGGTAGACTTCCTATCACAGCCTCCAAGACTCTGTGTGATCTGGGCGCTCCCCACCTCCACTTTTCAGTAGAGGTCTCCATAATCTCTCCCTTACGTTCACCCTACCCCGGGGCCTTTGCACATGCTGTTTACTCTGTCAGGAATGGTTTTGCCCTGATGTTTCATGGGCTCTTCATTTGCTCTGGGTTTCTCACACCTGGGAGCGGCCTACAGTCTGACACTCCCATCTCTCACTCCCAGGCCCCTTGATGCCATTCAACATCACCCATCATCCTATACTGTTGTCCATCGGTTTTCTATCTCCTGCCACTGAATGTAGCTATAATGGGGTAGTATCTTTCAGGAGGCATATTTAGTTCCCAATACCCACATCAATAATTATACTCAAAATGAATCCATCCCCGACACACACTATATGTCCAATAATAAACCGAAGAATGAAAGGAAGGTCAATGTCCTTTTCTAAAGTCAATCACTAAGCAAATTGGTGTCTCCAAAAAAAAAAAAAAAAAAAGATGCAGTGTTCCTATTGATTTCCAGGCACCCACTCACTCTCTTCATTGACCATTGCCGTGTGCCAGTGGTATGAATTGCTCCCCGATAGTTCTCGTGGGAGCCGGGAGGAAAGAGAATTTGTACACAGCTGACCCCTGGCTTCACAGGGGAAGCATGCACACGAGCGGCACTCACGGCTTACCAGAGTGACCTGGCAATGAAACCAGCTGACAGTAAGACCAGGACAGTGATTGTATGTGATCTGATCTGATGCCTTAAGAAAGCACGCAGAGCAGGCTCTTAGCCCTGGAAAGACCAGAGGTTCTGCTGGGAGTGTGTGCAGTGGTGCTGTTTACACAACGGTGTCTGTGTCTGTCCTGATGCTGATAGAGCTGTTGTGCTGGGAAGCTGTTTACACAAAGATGAGGGTGGTGCGGGGTGACCCAGACCGATCACTTCAAGAAATCTTAAAAGGCGCCCCAGTGGGAAGCAGATCAAAGTGGAGCCCCTGAGGACACGGGACCAGAAACCAGAACCCAGTCCCCCAACCTTGGGGGGTCGTTAGGGGCTGGGAGTGGGGCAGACTCAGGGGCCTTTGCGGCAGGGTTTTTAACCACTGATTTCATCTGTGATATTGTGACTTATAGGAAACTAAGAATTGGTCATTCAGATGATCAAAGTATACCTCTTATCATCTTTATCACGGTTCTGGGCTCGAGGCTCCCAGCAGTCCTGGAATGTGCCAAGTGTTCAGGATGCAAAGGTGTCTCTTGTCATGCTAACGGAGCCCCGGAAGTACGACGGGGCGGGGCTGGTTGCCGGGGGCGGGGCTGGTTGCCGGGGGCGGGGCTGGTTGCCGGGGGCGGGGCTGGTTGCCAGGGGAACCAGCCCCACGGCCTCCCAGGAGGGGAGAGGTCCGGGCTGGTGATGAATCGGTCTGGACTGTAATGAGACCTCCATAAATGCCCCCAAAGGAGCGGCTTCAAGAGCTGCCAGTTTGGTCAGCACGTGGAGACGCGGGAAGAAAGAAGCCTCGGGAAGGACCTGGAGGCACCGGCCTGTTCCCCACACCGCCCTGATGCCCCCTCTTCCATGACCCGTCCTGAGTTACAGTCGTCCTAATCCATCAGTGATCTAGTGGGTTTCTGAGTTCTGCGAGCCGTTCTAGCAAATTCACACAAGCTGGGGAGGGCTGGGGGAAAACGATGGAGGGACAGGTGGTCAGAAACACAGGTGACAAGCTGGACTTGACACTGTCACCTGGAGTCTGAGGAGGGCGTGGGCGCCTCCCAACCGGAGCAGGTGGTCAGAAGCAGTTTGAGGCCGGTGTGTGGGGAGAGGGCGGTCTTGAGAGCTGAGCCCTTCTTCACCTGTGGGATGTGAGGCGCCCTGGAGGTGGATTTTGCCAGCATGGAGGTGTGGCAGGATTGCTTGTTGGGGCGGGAGCTTGCAGACCCCCAGTGTTATCTGTGAGGAAACCAGACTCAACTGAGGCTGCGGTCCCTGTTCCAGGAGACAGTCCTGTAAAGTCCTCGCACAGTCCTGTGGGACCAATGTACATTGGTCACATCACACCCGTTTTCACAGCTGAGAGAACATTGCTTTCTCAAAGGAGACTGATACCCCAGACTCGCTCGAATCTCCAAGTGTTCCCTTACTATGGCCTCACCTTGAAATGCCCATCACACATTTGCAATGTCTGTCCACTTGGGTATCAACCCGCCGGCACCTGGGGCCATGTCTCTTCTTGATGGGACAGACCAATTCGTATCTGACTTTGCATCCCAGGACCTGGGTTCTGTGTTTTGCCCACAGAAGCAGCTCAATAGCTTTCTTGAATGCAACTGTGGGAATGAGCCACAGCAGGAGGTTTGAATATTCGAATAATGCAGTTTCATTCAAATCCATTTTGTTCAATGAAGCTTTGTTATAAAAGTTGAGGAGAAAAAAATCTGGCGGTTATGAAGGACCTATTGCCTCTTTTCTAATATTTAGATAAGTTAGTTTCCAGGATCTGATGGACGTTAGTGAGGACCCACTGTAGCTAGAGCTTTGGGAAATCCTTCCCAGAGGGAATCCAGGCTTTTCTGGGCCTGGTGGCCTTGGATACTCATCCGACCTGGTTTGTCTAGGTTTTTGTCCCACATGAAGTAAAAGAGTTGGATTCTCAGGTTTCCCAAAGTCCTGCTATCTGGAAAATTCAATGATGCTACTTTCCTCTGCTTGTTAATGTTCAGGGAAGGTGCTAGGCAGGAATCAAATTCATGAGAAGATGACATGTAAATGGACATTAATGCCAATCAGGAGCTAGTGGTTGAGAGCAGACCTTACAAGTGACACCCCAGGCAATGGGACCCTCTTTCTACCATTTCTTGGTGGGGTGTCTGGAAGTGAGGTCCCCAACCTCGGTCTCTTCAGAACAGAGGTGAGCATTGAAGGACCTCAACTATTTTGTGTGGAGCTGGGTTCGAACGAACACTCTTAAACAGGGGTGTTGACATTATCCATAAACTAACTGCTGTTTCCTCTGCTGTTTCAGGAGACAGACCCATCAGGGGAAACAAGGTAAGAGAAATCATGAAAATTAATGTCTTACTCTTTACAAGCATTGAAATGTGGACCATGCGGAAGCCTGGGTGTCACTTGGAAAATAAATCTGAGAAGTTTGGTTTTAAAATTCATATTTGTAAACCAAAGGGAAAATATTGCTACCTAACCCTTAGCTCTGTTCAAAGAACAATCAATTTAATTTCACATTCTCTTTCCTTCTGCAGACCCCGCTACCACCTCCTCGGTAAGATGCTTAAAAAATCCTTTGTTTCGTTACATACATGGATGATTCTTTCCAGAATTTGAAAAAAGAGACATGTTAACATTTAAAACTAAGAAAGTAATGAGTTAGACAGTGAACGATATTTCAAAAGCCTTCATCCTTTGAATCCTCATTCATAGTCATCTAGTCAATATAAGTTCAGTCCTCATTTCCTTTTTTAGATCAAAAATATATTTTTCTGTTTAAAGTCACTATTATATATGTATATTTCATTAATTTTATTGAAGGAAGATTGCACTATAACATGATATAAGCTTTAGGTGTGCCTCATAGTAAATCCACACCTGTGTATAATCCATTAAGTTCAGCACTATTTCAGTCTTTCCTTCACTATACAAAAAAGGGCATTACCCACCCCTGGCTGTTTCTCTCTCTTTTTAGTATAGATATCTACCCAGTCATCCTGGCATTGGAAATGCCTTAAAGGAACTCTTATTTATATTAATAAGTATATATATGTAGGACATATATAAATACAAATAGCTATATTTCTATACATATGGAGGTGTCACCAGCAGATTAATTTTTTCCTTTGAATTAATTGTATTTAAGTAACATTGCATCAAAAAAATTGTATAGACTATAGGCACACATCACTAAGCTCGTGATCACCAGTTCTTCCTTCATAGAATTGATTCACCCAATTTGTTGGCCCCCCCTCCACATACTGATTTCTTGGGCTCTGAGGAGTCCATCCCTCTGTTGTTTCTCTTGGACCCCCTGAGTCCCTCTATGACAGCACTCACCACCCTGGTTGGTATGTCATCACCGTTTCTTTCTCTGTCCTAGACGGAAGCATCTTGAGCCACGGCCTGTGTCTTTTTCCTTTCTGCATATCCAGCATCAACCAGCAGTACCTGTACTCTTCATCAGCAATGAGTGATGATGAGTGATGAATTAGTGATGAGTGACAAGGGAGCGATGAGTGAGTGACGATGATGAGTGATGAGTTAGTGATGAGTGAATGAATGATTGATGATGATTGATTAGTGAGGATTGAGTGATGAGTCAGGAGTGATGAGTGGTGAGTGATAAGTGATGTTGAGTGATGACAAGTGATGAATTAGTGATGACTGATGATGAGTGATGATGATGAGTGATGAGTGATAAGCGTTGAGTGGTGATGAGTGGTAATGAGTAATAAGTGCTGATGAGTGCTGATGACCAATGATGACGAGTGACGACGAGTGACGACGAGTGACGACGAGTGACGACGAGTGACGACGAGTGACGAGTAGTGATGAGTGATGAGTAGTGATGAGTGATGAGTGCTGATGAGTGATGAACAGTGTTGAGTGGTGATGAGTGGTGATGAGTGATGAGTGATGATGAGTGATGATGAGTTATAGATGACGAGTGATGAGCGTTGAGTGATGATGAGTGATGAATGATGATGAGTGATGAGTGATAAGTGTTGAGTGGTGACGAGTGGTGACGAGTGGTGACGAGTGGTGACGAATGATAACGAGTGATGACGAGTGATGAGTGATGACGAGTGATAAGCATTGAGTGGTGATGAGTGGTAATGAGTGATGAGTGCAGATGAGTGCTGATGACGAATGATGACAAGTGATGAGTGATGATGAGTGATGAGTAGTGATGAGTGATGAGTGATGATGAGTGATGAGTGCTGATGAGTGAATGATAATGAGTGATGAGTGATGATGAGTGAGTGATGAGTGATGAGTGAGTGACTAGTTAAAGGGTGAATAAAAGGGTGAGTGAGACATTTCTTGCCTTTCAAACATTTTCCTATTTCTCTGGTGAATTTAAAGGCTTGGTTCTTTCTTGGTGCGTCCTGGTGGGGTGTAGACCACATAAAGCCCAGGGACCTAGGTCCAAAACCAAGGGCCAAGGGGAACAACCAGAAATGAACAAATATATTAAAATGCTCTTCCTCCTCGCTTCCCTCCTGTCTGCCTTCCTTACTCTTAAAAAAAAAAAAAAAAAAAAAAAAAAAAAAACGTTAAAGATTCAGGGTCTTCCTGTCTGGAATCAAAGGAAGCTGGAATAGTATGTTTCCAAGGCTCCCTGAAGCTTACCCCGGTGGCGGGTGGAGAAGCCTGTGCCATCACGCTGTCCAGGGCACAGGCAGCAGCAGCGGCACCAGAGCCTGAGGGCCCCCCACGCGGACACCGCAGCGGGCTGTGTGGTCTGGCGGGGCACAGCCCAGCGCACAAACCTTCTCAGGTCCATGTGACTCCTCACAGGCCCCCGATCACTCTCCCAAAGAAGCAGCAGTCCTTGCCCCCCTGGCCGGAGAGCAGCAGGCCACCTCGCTCACCATCACTGCAGAGACACACCTTTCCGGAAGCCCCCAGAGGACCCAGGTGGGACACTGGTCATGGCCTCTGGGAAAGTACCTAGGAGATGGGAGGGAGGGCCAGTGGCTACAAGGACACATCTGTCACCACTGAGACAGGTTTCCGAACATGGTGGGGAGGGGAGTCACCTAGGAAACTTGTGGTTTGATTTTTGTCAACTTCTTAGTGATAAAATGAGCTCTTGAAAGCACTGCTCGCTGGGGCCTCAACTAGATAGCAATCCAGCACAGAACGGAGACCTCAGAGGTAAGATCCTAAAGGGACCAAGCTGCTGCAGGACCCAGGTCACCCCCAGGCTGGAGGGATACAACCCTGTGAAAACCCATCTGTCAAAAACAATGCTGCCTTCAGGCCAATAAATCTCTCAACCCGATGCTCAGGTGTAAGGGTTGCTGGGGGGGGGGGGGGGGGGGGTGGCAGAATGCTGCTCTCCCTTCTGGCTTCGGAAAGCGGGTGCTTTTGGAAATTCAAACTCTTGGAGAAAAGAAAGGGCGCTCACATTGGTCACCGGCTGGGGTCAGAGCAGCTGTGAAGGCTCACAGAGGGCCTGGGGTCAGCGCCTCTGCAGCTTCCCAAGGGTCCCTGCCAGGCTGGAGGTGCCAGTTACTCTCTGCTCTGGTTTCTGTTTCTTCATGGAAAGATCAGCGTGTGGGGACCCAGGAGGGAGCGTCTGGGTCGAGTTGAGTCCCCTCTGGCTGTATAATTTCAGAAAGCTCTGAACAGCCGAGCCCTGCTTTTGTGTCTTGGAAAAAGAAAATGCCCATCGTGACCTGAGAGCCTTGCGGCAGCGGGGACACCATCTTTCCGAAGAGCTGGGATGCTGTTTGTCACAGCCTAGCAGAGAAGGATAGCAAAACACTGGCCTGCGTGTCCCTCCCCAGCAGAGTGGGGCACGGGTAACCTTAATGCTTCTCGAAACAGAGGCTGTATATTCCCGTGTATGCTTTCCCATCCTGAATGCATGAAAATAATTACGGAAGCCTTTTTAAGAGTGCTGTTCCCCAGGAACGTTTTCCTAAGAGAGGAAGGGACATGCACTGAGTGTGGAGAGGCTTTGCTCCCTCTGTGCTGGCACCTCCGTGTCTCGTTGGGCCCCAGCAGGTGGTCAGGGGCCATGAAAGGACCCGGTCACAGGTGAGGAGCACACGAGGTGGGCCAGGCTCACCTTCTCTGAAGACTGCAGGCAGGTCTGGCTACCTGGGCGAGAAAGCATCGCCCGCACGTCCACAGCTGCGGCCAGGGCCTGGGGGGAAGAGCCCCTGGGAACGGAGGCTGCGGGAGCCTCGGGCCTGCGCCGGCCAGGAGGCAGCTGTCCCTTTGGCGCGGACATGGGGGCTCCAAGAGTCGTGCCCCTGCCTGCGCTGTCTCGGCGCGCTGCTTGCTCTGTTGGGAGGCTAAGTGTTGGCTTCTCAAAACAGCTGCTGAATCACGGCCTTCGGTTCAGGAAAATGCCATTTCCATGATTCATTCCATGATTCACTGACCACGTAAAACTGAAAGGGAGCTTTGAAGTGGGGGGCGGGGTGTGGGTTGGACAATCTCAACCTTTCTGTGCCATTATTCTCATTTTTATACTCTCTATGAAGTTATGTTTTTGTTCAGCTCATTGTTTTACCTCCATAAATGTATTTGAAAGGGAGCGGTCATCTGTAGCCTAAGTAAGTGCAGCACAGAGCATTTCACACTAACTCTGGAGCCTGGGGACTTTCTCTCCCTGAGACCGGGAGCCGCGGTCCTTGGGCCGATGTGTGCGGCGCACTGACCCAGCAGCCTCTGAGACTCGGGGTGGAACGAGAAAGGAAGCCCTGGAGACAGCTTTCTACTCCTGCGTCCCTCGCAGCATGACCACCAGGACCAGGGGCCCGGGGGCACCATCCTGACTGAGCAGGGGGTCACCGGCGCCCGTGAGCCCGCTTCGGAGTCCTTGGCGAGTGGCTCCTAGTCCCTCGTTTTGTCCCACAGCCGCACTGTGAGCAAAGGGACATCACTGTCCTCATTCACCAAGAGGGTGCAGCCTCGCTGAGCCTAATCCCCCAGATGCAGGGGCTTCAGAAAAAATATAACTGAAACGAAGTTGAATGTCAGGGGCCCATTTCCTTAACTGACACTCTCTCTTTCCCGCCGGCAATGCTGGACCCGCATCCATTCAGATCATCTCAGCGGCAGACGTGCACTCTGATATTTGGGACATGAACATGAAATCTTAATGGGCCTGGAGAAACCACGGTCCTTCAAAAGAAAGGATGGATTAGGAAGAAGATAACAATTGGCAAGTGTGAATTTCATTGTCAGAGTTTTGCAAGATGTGGCCATTGGTTAGGAAGGGGACAGGGCGGCTGGACTCTCTCATTATTTCTTACAACTGTGCGAGGCTTGTGTTTATCTCAGGACAAAGCGGTTAAAAGAAGACGTGAGCATGAAAAGTATTTGGCGGATGGAGCGTGGTATTTTATTCCAAATATCCTACCCATAGATGATCTCACGAGAACCCTCAGCTGCCGCCCATTATACAGATGGGAAAATTAAGCTTCCGAGATGGGTCCTGAAGCTTCATTTTCCTCTCAAAGGTGATGAGAGCTGAGGTGACAGCAAGGATTTGAATCCAATTCATTTACACTAAAGCTGAAAAAGAGGGGGTTCTCGGGGTCTCCGCGCATGGAAAGCAGCACCTTCAACACACTCAGTGTGCACAGGAAAAGGTGTAGGAAAGCAGATTCCACGGAGACCGTTGCCAGGCTTGACCGGCCATGTCCAGGGAGAGCACATGGGCCAACTGATGAGGGAAGCTGCCCTCAGGGAGTGGTACCCGGAGGAGAAGACGGCGTCCCAGCCCCTCAGCCACCAAGTGCCTCCACTTCACTGACTTGTAGGCCTTGTCAACGTGGGCACTACATGCCCGCAAGGGGTTCCTGTGCCTAAGGACATCTTACAACTACTTGGGTTCAGTTTCTTCAAGTTCCAAACGCCGAAGCCTAGTGCTTCCTGGAGCCTCAGATTTCCATCTGCAAAGTCGGGCTCTGCTTACAAATGTTGTGTCATCTAAATACTCAATCTACTTGTCACATTCGATGAGGGATCTCAGACAAAAAAACCCATGGCCTCGCGTAAACCTCCTGAAACCGCAGAAATACCTTTATACGTGTAACTGACTTGACTTGTGAGCGTCTCTAATGCTGACAGAGGCAGGGAAAACCTTCTCCAGCAAAACTGTTATGAGTCTGAGCTCATGAAGTCTTTGTACAAATATAGAAAAATTCAGGTTCTCTTAAGCTCTCCAAGTCAAACAGAACTTGACTCGAAACTTAAGACTAAAATCAGTTCCAGGTTTTACACTGAAGTCACATTACCAATCTGCAGGCAACCTGAAGACACAGAAGTTGCTTAAACATCCACAACACTGAGAATAATCTCAGTTTTACCCCCAAAAAAGTAATTCAACTATAGGCATTTTACTTTATTACTTCTGATCATTTTTATCTTCTCCTTTGGCCATTGAAAGCGGGAGGCAGGGGGCAGATGTGCTTTCTCAGAGCGAGAATGAGCCAGGTTGCAATATGAAGACCCTCAGTACACTTGTTTGCTTAAAGATCTGACACTAGGACCTAGCATCCGATCAGGAACCATCTGACCTGGTAGAGATGGGCCTTTCTAACCTCGCCAACCATCTTCAACTGAGAGTGGTGTCCCAGCCTCCAGCACTTCCGTCATCTTTTCAGTAGGAGACGCAGGCAGACCAAACAGGCAGTGCATAGCCCTCCACTCGTGGTCTCCTTATCTGACAGGCGCCACATTCTACAGCGGTGCCTCCTGAACACCCAACAGACTCATCTTCTTTTCTAGCAGTTCTCACAGGAACCTTCTAAGAGGAAAATTCTTGTGGTCATTTTGCAGATGAGAAGCATGAGGTGTAGACAGGTTACCCAACATGTCAATACAAGTGCAAGGTTGGGAATTTCTTTTAAGAACTGTCCAATGTCCCTGCTGTCAATTCCATGGAGAAAATTTTCTCTATCATTGAGTTTCATGTTAATCTGTCTAAAATCTCTTTTCATTATCTTTTCTCTCACACGTGCCTGCCTGTGATCCCATCTGACAACTTCCTACCTAAAACTCTTACATTTTCTTAAAGCAAAAATCTAAGAGCTTCAGCGTCAAGGTAACTCATGGTGCTAATGAAACTGAATATGAAATGCCAGGCATCAAGGGGAATGACGATATTATTTAAATTCTCCTAAAATGAGAAGCAAGTTTATTCATGCCCTTACTGCCACCACCTTTTATATGGGCTTGTGACTTCTCTTGCTTAGAGAATGATGAGAAAAATAACCTGGCCTTTGTTTTATAGAACAGTGATAAATACCACCCAGGTCTGATGGACTGTTAATTTGGCCAGGAGAGTGCAATCAGAGGTTTTTAAGGGCTCAGAACAATTTCACCTGATCATTATGAGTTGTATTTTATGTAACACCGTATTTCTTGTCCTTGCAGACAGATAAGCTTAAGAAACTTAAGTGAGGTAAGTAGCAATTTTATCCTATGAAAGAAAGGAATTTTTGTGTCGTGTCTATCACTGGGGCAGGGTGCTATTTGCTTCAGGGCCTTTATCACATGTAATTATCCTAATTGCTGTGCTCAAATCACATTATTATCCCCATATGAAAGGTGAGAAAAGCAAAGCAGCCAAGGTAAGATCCAGGTTTAAACCAACATCCTAGGATGTGTAGAGTGGTCACTGCTGCCTTGCAGGGAGGCGTGTGCCCAGGTCCTGGGAAGACATCGAGTCTCCCGCACGGCCTCCAGCCCCACCCCTGAAACAGAAGCTTGGGAATCTTATGCCTCCAGATTGCCTCTTTACAAAAAAAAGGCAGGACTGCAAAGGAGAAGAAATATGAGATAACAGAGACACACAGACCTGCCTCTAGATCCTGCTGAGAACTGTGGCAAGTCCCCACCCCCCCATGAGCCCACCCCCTGTTTCTTCTTTCCGGCCATAAAACAGAGATGAGTACACTCAGCTTTGCAAAAGTTGTAAAAAAGTAAGTGTGGGGCCAGACAGGTGAGCAAGCAGTACAGGCTCACTAAAGTGAGGAAGATGGCGCTATGGTAGCCTTCGGGGTACACGCCCTTACACCCGAAAGAGGACATCCCTCACAAAGATGGGGGGGGTCCACTGATGTTGATGGAAAACCTCTGTCCTGCAGCTCAGGTCGCACTTCAGCCCCACCGAATTTGTAAGGGATTGGGTTTTTGACCAAGTATTTCACCTATGCTTTTTCATCTGGAGCACAGAGGTTGGTTTATTTTCCTTCCTTCCTTCCTCCTCCTGCCCTTCCTCCTTTCTTCAGTTTCGATTTATGAGAATGCTAGATCAGAAGTCACATTTCTACCTTCCCCCTCAGTGAAGACACCTACTGCCTGCTGAGTGAGAGGATGGCCAGTCCCATCAGGGCTTCCCCTGCTCGCTCTTGCTGGGAGTCCTGAAACTTTGCAGGCGCCGCCAGGAAGAACAGCTGGGAGTGGCACTCTGGACCCCGCGCTCCAAAGGGAATCCATCCCTTTCTTCCTGAGGGTGGGTTTAGGGGACCCATGTAGCAGACAACTGGCACACAAGATGCCCCACACTCACAGTCACTCTTCATGGCCAGCAGCAGGAAGGAAGCGGGAGGGCAGCCTGAGAAAGCAGGGACCCTGCAGGACTCTGTTTTGTGGCCTTTCTGGTTGGCATTTTGCTAGAACTTGTTGCTGTCTAAAGAACAAGATCAGATGGAAAAACACATTCTTCCTCCTTATGTTTTGCCAAGATACCTCCCCACAGTTTTTCTGGGCTAAGAAGCAAGGCCCTGCCTCCATCCCAAAAGCCCGTCTGGAGCACAGACGCCAGGCCTGTGCGCTCCTCTTGTGCCCGTCGTCCACCTGGGGCCGCACAGGTTCCAGCAGACACGACGTGCTGCCGCAGGGCTCACAATCACAGAGCACGTTAGCATTTTCAAAGAGAGTGGAGAATCCTCTTATTTAACGCTCACAAAACCGTAAAATAAAAGCAGCATCTGGAGGTGACAAGACTTGCCAGTTCCCACAACTGGCAGAAGATAGGACCAGTCTTTGAAAGTCCCAAGTTCCAGGTCAACTCCCTATATCTAGGACTCTGTTAGAAAATGTAATCCTCTCTGAACCCAAATAGAAGGGGAGGGGAGGAAGGGAGAGGGAGGAGGGGAGGGAGGGCGGAAGGGGAAAGGAGAGGGGAGGGGAGGGGAGGGATGCATTACTGTTAACTTGAATGTTTATTTTCTAACAAAAAAGAGATTTCACTCCATTTTTTCAATTGCACTTGATTTTAAATTCAGGGCCCTCGAGCAGAAAGTTGGCTGGGTATCAATGAAACAACTTCTTTTCCCCAAAGAAGTGTGGTTTTTCAACTGTATTTACAGCTCTGCTCCCCTCTGAGAGGAGCCTGAGTGTAGCTGGTGCCTCACTGAGCTTCCAAGTTCCAAGTCCTGGGAAAGACTCAGTGGGGAGACTTCTAAAGCTCTCTTTAGAATGTATGCCTTACCCTTTGTACTTAGTCCTTGGAATTTGCCTTGATTTGCTTCCTGTGATGAAATGCATGTCTTTCCAGAATTCTAGATCTAAGATCTTTGAAACAAAAAAAAGACTTGTCCGTTGGCTGGTTTCAGGAAAGATGTGCCATGCCTCTCTAAGCTATTCATTGTTAGAATGTTCTGTCCATGAAGCCAATGTGAGTCAGGAGACCTGGGCTCCGGACTCAGTACAGCCCTGAGTCAACTGTGAGAATCTGGAGAGATAGCACCCCCTTGTTGGCCCTTGTCTGTTGACCATGGCTTTAACTTTTCTCAGGTCCCTTTGAAAATTTGATGAGAGAGATAATAAACCTTTCTCATCCTGGGAAGAAATAATGTGCACATGTTTTGAGAAGAGAAAAGTTAGATCTCAGTTTCAGAAGATTCATGGAGCCCCACTAGGTCATCCAAGGACCTCTTTCATTGACCAGGTTAAGACACTTGTATAAAAGGTACCTGAGATCCTCCCCAACTGCTGCGATGCATGAAATGGGCTTTAGAAAACTATTTTCTATTAAGTAAACATTTTAGCAAATACCATACTCTATGGGCTTTTTGCTTCTTCAAAAGCAGGACTCAAACAGCATCTTTGTTGTAACGCATGTGCACACAGTATGCCCTCACGTGCACACACGCGTGCACACACACACACACACACAGTAAACAGGTAGGTTTTTAAATAATGAGTTATTCTACCACAAATAAGGAAAGAGAAAGGTTATGTTTGGGAAGTTAATGGTAACACTTAAAAAAAAAATCAGGTGAATATTTCCATGTTTATTTTTTAAATAAAAATTTTAGAACAGGCGTAAAGAGAATTAAGCATAACCTTCATTGCTTAAACACAGCCTCTGTTAGAATTTTATCATATCTCTTTAAATTCTTTTTTCCATGGATACTCTTGCGCACACACACAGACCCCAGCACGTCAATGTCAGGAACCCAGTTTTTATCGTAAACTTTTCATGAAACATGGAGGCATGTAGTGTAATCTATTCCAGGCTCTCTGTAAATGCTTATGACACATTTATAATACTCCAGTGAGTGAAGGCAGCACCAATATTCCCTTAATGCTTCTCACTTTGATGGGCAAGTAGGCTGTTTCCAGGGCTCTGACACTAAGTAAGGACACAGTGGACATCTGTGATCATGGAACCTGGTCCAAATTTCAGAGTGTTTTCATAGAAAAAAGATCTCATTTGTGGAATTATTAAGATAAAAATGGAAGTATTTCTAAGGCTCCAGATATGTTTTAGTTACTTTCTAAGAGTCAAAGCAACTCGCAGTCCTCTCAGTAAACTAGATACTTTTCACACAAAAAAATACAAAATTCCGGGTTTTGTTTAGTCTTTCGGAAAATTACTGGTAGATGTTTTAAAAATCTAGACTAAAATTTGCCCAAATTCTACTAGCCAATTGACCCCCAAATGCACAGGATAAGGTAAAATTCTCTACGACGAGGACTCATTCAACCTTTTTTTTTCCCAATGCAGGTCCTCGGAGCAGAGAAAGGTAACTGTTTACATGTCTCCTGACTCCGGCGCCAGAGGTTAAGCTCTGCTTCCAGCGCCCTCGCGTTAGCGTTGTGTTTGGTGAAACACTGGTTGATGGGAAGCCCGGGCTGTGTGCACATGTGAGCGTGTGTAACGGGGTGAGTCCCACGGAGCCCAGGGCCTCGGCGTCAGTCCGACAGTCGTCTGGCCTAAGCTGGGTGACTCGATGTGAGGGTGTCCAGAGGCCTTTCTTCAGCCACAGGCCACCAACAAGGAGGCACTCGGTCACAACACGTCGCTTTGGAAAGACACAGCTGGCCCACGTGTCAGAGAAACTCTCGTTGGGAGTGTTGGTCTGGGGCCGTCCGGCCCTGTCACGGGTGGGGTAGGAGAGGTGAGGAGTGTGTGGGCTAGGTGGGTCTCCCCACACCTGTGAGGCCCTGATCAGCACCTGGTTCCACAGGTGTTTCTACGTAAGTCTCCACTTGAACGCAGCTCAGCTCCAACCTGGTCCCCCTTCAGGCTCTTCACCCCCCAGAGCATCCTCCCAGATCTCCGAGGCTGGCCCCCGCTCCTCCGCAATATCTCAGCTCAGTCATCTCAGAAAGAGCTTCTCGGTCCCCACATACAGTCACTTTTTTTTTTAAGGAAAGGTGCAGCCAAGTGAAAAGTGCAGGAAGAGAGACAAAGAAGAAACGTTTTATTTATTTTTATTTAGTTGTTCATCTCGGTTGTTTCCCCCAGCCCTGGCACGTGAGCCTGGGTCCCTGGGGTGTATGTGGACTGTGCCAGTCAGAGGCGGTAGACCCAACCACTACTCACCAGGGCGCACCCCAACAGTCATTTTCTATCCCAAAGGAGTGCTGTATTTTCTTGGTAGCTTTTCTGCCATCTGAAATGTTCTTATTGATCTGCCTGCATGCTTACTAGCTGTTCTCTTTTATTAGATTGCAAAGACCATGCCTGTCTGTCTCCACGACATGTCTAGAATCTAGCAGAATGTGATCCTACCCTAGGTGCTCAATAGTGTTAGCTGGAGTGCAGGAGTGAATGCGTGAATGAAGCTGAAAATCTCTTCAGCTAACTGGACTAACCCCTAAGACACCTTCCCATGTAAATTCTGTACGCCTGGAAGCTCAGCGATGAGTGCCAGGTGCAGTGTTCTTGATGGTGTCATCGAATAGTTAATATTCGAAGCAATTTGTATAATCCCGAGGAGCTCCCACCCAGGAGCGGAGTAGCAGCAGAATACATGGGTACAGTTCCCACTTGTCACCAGCTCTCTTCTCGTGCTCGTAGATTCACTTGGATACAATCACGGACATTCCCATAGGCCCCTGATGATTTTTCTTGTGGCCTGATCTCATTGTTGCTCTTTCATGCAGTCGCTTATCACCAGATGTCACCTGAGTTGTCTCGCCCATCGCAAAACCCCTGCACTCAAGAGAGCCCTCTTGCAGTTGCCAGGTAAGGAGCCAGGGACCCTTGCTGGGCTCCAGACTGGAGGCCAGCCGATGCTCACCAGGGGTCTTCCTGGGGAACTAAAGTCCTTGGCCTTTGAGAGTGAAGTCCAATGAAGCTGATTAACGTCGTTCATCCCGTAACGTATAAGTGGTTGGTTATAGAAATTTGGGAGGTTTGGAGACCGGAATACTAACTAGTTGGTATTAACTAATCAATGTAGGAAAGCCAGTGGCCATTTCTAACTCATCTCATGGAAGCTCAGAGTGGCTTTTGAATGGCCGGGTTTGAAAATGTCATTATCTCATTAAATACCTGGCTGATGAGGTTATGGTGACAATTGTCCTCCCAACTCAAGAGTCAAGAACGATGAGTCTCAGCCGCTGATTTATTGTACACCAGGGGTGACTAAAACCCAGAGCCTCCAAATCGGTGCAGGGTCTCAGCCCGGCCCGTGGCCAAGTTCATCCCCTCTCCCCACATCCACTCTCACTTAATGCAGGGCATTTGCCTGTGCTCTTCTGCCTGCAACTCTCTCTCTCCCCTCTCCCTGCTTTGAAAACTCCTCTTCATCCGTCAGACCTCAGCTTGGAGCCACACTGAATCCAGGAGATGGTTCTGAATCACTCCCCACAGCGAGGCCCAGACAGGGGAGCTTGTTACCCTTGAAGTTGAGTCCAGCCCCGCTTTTCAGTAGCTCATGCTGCTGCTGCTGACTTCACTCTAGAAACACAGGTTTGGGGTCCTGACTGTCCCTGGTAACTGCCTACAGGCAGGAGGCTGTCTTGTCTGGGTGGGTAGTCACAGGTCCCCATCTGTGGTAGAACAGAGCATGGCTAGCAGAGCCACATGCCCTGGGGTGGTGCCTGGCTGCATCAGTGACCCTCGTGTGAAGCAGAAACCCCGCCAAGCCAGTTCCCAGTAAATGTCAGTCCCTATCGCCATTGCCGAGCCCCGTGTCGGGGTGCACTCCACCTGCCCTCTCTCTCATCCCCCTCACTCTCTTGACTAGTCCTATTGCAAACCTTCTGTCACTTTGTGCTCGCTCTCTGACCTGTGGGTTTAGTGTTAGGACTGCATCTCTGTAGCTCTTATTGGCCTCTTTTCTGTGTAAGGTCCAGTCCAACACAAGACCGTGACCCCACCACAGCTTACCTTTCCTTACTGTCATGTTCTAACAGAGAGAAAAGTCATCCTGTTGTCGTGACAAGATTATGAGACTTCTTCAGCTGGACCCTCCTCTGTAGTTGTTGCTTGATGTGGTTGAGTTAAAAAAAAAAAAAAAAAAAAAAAAAAAAACTAAGAAACAAACAAGTTTTGTTTAGTTGATAAATAGTCTTTAACTTTTGCATTTTAATGGGTCGCTTCTTCTAAGTCCCTTTCTTGGATCTTTTTCCAAATTGACCTCTGAATGTCGGTGTCCCTCAAGGTTGACCTGAGGTCCTCTCTTCTATCACTGAGAGTATCTTCTACCTAACTTCTGCCCTTCTTGTTCCCAACCTCCATCAATAACCCGGTGGGCCATTGGCCTTAGGTGACAGGCATCTCAAGCTGAGAATGTTGCAAACTGAATTCTGCTTTCATTTCCAAACCACCTCTATCTTCCTGTAAACTCCTCACTGCCACAAACAAAAGTGCTTTGTGACCACGACTTAAATGCCACTGTCGACCTGGCCTCTGAGAGGGATTTGACCAGCATGAGAAGCGCTAACTTTCTGCTGTTGCCTTTAGCTCAATCGTGGCAGGAAACCATCAAGCACCAAACAAAGGTAAGAGCCCACCAGCTTCTGTGCACAAATGTTTTCTTCTTCTCTCTGGGTTTTATAAACTTTAAAAGACATGGTTCTTTTCTGATATTTTTTTAAATTGTATGAATAAGTACATCAAATGTGCTAATAAATACATATGAATACCTGCTTAAAATGCTTTTCTCCTAAGTTACGAAAGAAAGGCTGTTTCTCTGACGACACTGACCCAGGCCGTGACACATGCTGAGTGACCATCAGTGGTCAGGCACTGCACTGAGTACCTGTATTCATAAGAATTTTCAAATATTAGCAACTATTGCTACCAGTGTGATTTTACAGCCCATATCTTATTTTAGGTGTTTTTTTAAATTGTAGTAATTATTCTACACAACTCCCTATGTATAGGTTCCTCAATCCTTAGACACATGTCAACATACCCTGCCCACCACCGCATCACCCAGTTTTCTCACCACTGTCCAGGGGGCTCCACCACCATGTGTCTCCAGCCCCCACCCCATTAGTCACCTCAGTTCTGTTGCAAGTGTTCCAGGGTTGGTTGTGTTTTATCTGTTCCTTTGTTTTGTCTGTTCACGTTCCACCTGTGAGTGAGGTCATCTGGTCTCTGTCTTTCTTCTTTTGACGTGTTTCACTGAGTATCATCCCTTCTAGATCCATCCATATTGATTCATATGACAGGATTCATCTCTTCTAAGGGCTGTGTAGAGTCCATTGTGTATATGAACCACATCTTATCCATCATCTGACGTGGGCACTTAGGTCATTTCCACTTCTCAGCTGTTGTGAACAGGGCCGCAGTAAACATGGGGGTGCACGCGTCTCTGCAGTAAACACGGGGGTGCACGCGTCTCTGCAGTAAACACGGGGGCGCACACGTCTCTGCAGTAAACACGGGGGCGCACGTGTCTCTGCAGTAAACACAGGGGTGCACACATCTCTGCAGAACAACCCATATCTTTTTTATTTGGCTACCTGCCATATACCTTATTGACTGCCTACACAGTGTCCTCTCAAATACCTTCCCCTGTTCTATATCAATCTCTTCATTCCTGTGACCCTCCTTTCTCTAGCAGCAGAGCCCAATTTCATGGAGTTACAAAGTTCAAAGCAATGCTTTATGTAAAGAAAACTTTCCTGCAAACCCTGGTGGCTCAGGTGCTAAGCCAGCGACTGGGGTGTAGACCATACAAAGTCCAAGGACCCAGATTTGCAACCCAGGGCAGGGGAATCACCTCACCACCCCACCAAAAAAAATAAATAAATAAAACTTTCCCAGAGATTAGCTTCCATTATTTTAGAACAAAATCAATCCAGTACTTGTAGTGGATTATGAGAATATACACATTATCTACTCGTTCATTAAACAAAGACCCCACAGGCCTTCAGGGGAAACTTGGGTGCAAAGTTGTTTTTTGTTTATTTTGTTTAACTCATTCTCTGAATGGACTACAAATGCATATAACTGTGTCCAAATGTTCTTTTTCCAATAGGACCTTTTAAATATTCAAGCAAGGCACTAAGGGTTGAAATATAATAAATCAGTTGCCACGATATCATGAAAAATTCATAATCACTGAACATTTAGGCTCACTCAAAGTCATAGGAAAAGCTGGTAATGGTTATTTTCTTCTCTCCATTATGTTCTTACAATTTCAATACATGTTGAAAAGACAGTTATGGCCTTTTCTATAATCTCTATGTATTGTTTCACTATAAATTAAAATTGCTATATTACTATAGATTGTTCTTTTGGTTAATATCTGCCTGCTATGTAGTTCTCCATCTCCTTGTTCGGGCTCTCTGTACCATTATATTTTAGATAAGGAATTAGCACACAACTGTCATTTTTAAACAGACCTGCATCTGACATACCAATGCCCATATGCCTTTTATAGGTATTGTGATTACTAATAGTTAGGGCCCATTTTTTAATATTATTTTATGCCTCCCACTTTCCCTGTTTTGTAATGCCCACCTGTTTCTTTTCCTGTTATCTTTTAAATTCCTCTCTTCTTTATTCCCCTTTCTTTCTCTTTCTTGCAAGTGATACCTCCCAAGTCTATTCCTCCATTGGTCACTTTTAACATTTTAAATAAAAGCACACTGAATTTTTTAAACATACAGCTCTTCTCCTTTCCCAGACAATCCAATTTATGTTTTCATTCTGGAGGTTTGGGTTCTGCATTGTATTTGAAAATTGAGGTCTTTTATTTATAAAATGACATTTTAAAAGGAGTATTATCTTTGGCATTATCCCTTTTCACAAAGTCATAAATCGGTGAATAGAATTAACTTACTGTGATAGATGTAATTTAGACTTCAAGTGATCAAGCAGTTTTCTATAACATTTTATAAATTTAATTCCCTATAACATTATTTTTAATTTGTTTTCATTATGTTAAATAACATTGCCTTTTAACATGATGTAGGTTTAAGGTTTGCATCATTATAAAGACTACATTCAGTTGAAATATTTTAATAAAGATTGATTCCTTTAACAAAGATTCTTAGGCTCCACATTCAAGCCACCGCCCCTGGAACCATTAAACTAGAACTTTCAATCTTTCAGAAGCACTTTTTGTTCTTCTTAGATGATCTTAGAAATTTAGCTGTTTGAGAACAGGATGCAGAATAAATAGAGAATCTGTAAGTTATGGGAAGCAGGATGGAAATATTTGCAAATTTTTTACTTGGTATTTTGTCTCAAAATGCATTCTGTCAAAATCATTCTGTTGTTTCAAAGTTCTTGGTAAGTTACTCACCAGGACTGTAACTGTGGTTGTGTTTTCTAGACTGAATTAAGACCATGTAGCTCACAAGTCTGCCTTCATTTCATTTGCTATTATTGTATTTCCATATCACTTTGATTCCCTCAAGACCTTACAATTTTTCTAGGCAGCTAATCCCTGCTTAGTATTGCTAACATATCTAAAAATGTCTTTGTTTAGTCTGCCTCCTAACACTTCACTCCTTTCTTGGGACCTGAATTTTCTGAAATTCATCTTTTATTAGTGTTTCTTAGAATGACTTGTAGTGGAAATAGGCTATTACACATTGAAGTTTATAGACAAAATACAACATCAAAACTCAACATATGAAAGTATCTTAAAGCAGAGGTGCCAGCTGAAGGGAAAACCCTTTCAATGAACTTGGGAGTATTCTGTTACTGTAAAATCATGTGTCTGTCTTCCTCTTTTGCTTTTTTTAAAAAATAATTGTTTTTTTTATTTAGAGGAAAGAAACAGGCAGGGGTGAAGGCAATGGGCAGACCACCAGGGAGAGAGAGGAATAAGTGTCCACATCCATTTAGCGGTTCCTGGTGGTGGATCACCCCGCTCCCAACCATGGACCCAGGTCCTTGGGCTGCAAATTAAGCCACCAGGGTACATCTCCTCTCTTGTTCTTTTAAAGAATCTTTTTCCCAGGCATGATTTTGTAGCAGCATGCACTGGTCATTGAGAAAATAATGATTTGCAGACATGAGCAGGTCTTGCCAATATTAGTATATTTTATTATGAAATTTAAAAAAAAACACACACACATTTGCAAGTAATACCATCAATCTCATTAGAAAAGTCTAGCTGTTAGGATGCTGTTTTCAAGCTTTTCCAGATTTTAATTTGCACTTGAAAAGTCTAATTATATAATTGGCAACAAATACTGCCAGTTGCTTTTATAAAGTTACAAGCCCACTTTATTCATTTTTAATAAAATTTCTGACCAGTGCCAAAGTTCGAAAAAACACAGTTTTTATTTGCTAGTCATTCTTTCAGGTTAAAAAAATGATTTTTCATTAAAACAAATTTAACTTTTTTAACTTAAGAAAATAGTATCTCGGTGCACCCTGGTGGCTCAGTCTTGAAGTCTGTAGCTCTAACATAGTCTACATAAAGCCCAAGGACCTGGGTTTGTGACCCAGGGCTGGGGAACAACTAAAATAAAGCACAAAATACATTTTTAAATGCTTCTTCTTTCCTCCCCCTTTCTTCCTGCCTGCCTACTTGACTTCATTCCAGCCTGTTCCTTCCTATTAAAAAAAAAAAAAGATAGTGTCTGCTAAATTGGGAATTAACATGGCTTATTTAAGAACCTGAGAAAAGTTCATTATGGGCAGAACATAATGGACAGTGGGGAATGAATTGGAAATAGATGGATGGCTGATTGGATGAATGGATGGATGGATTCATGGATGATGGATACATGGATGGATGGATGATGGATAATTGGCTGGATGATTGGATGGATGATTGGATGATGAAAGAGATAAGATTATCTAAGGCCCAATGGAAGTAAAATGTTTGAATTTTACAGGTGTAAAAGAAATTAAGGAAGGATTTTTACCAAGCAAGTCAGAATCACATTTTTAGGAGATGGCTCTGGATTCCCTGGGGTGGGATGGGGGACAGCAGCCTGAGGAAAACCCTGTCCTGGAGTGAGATGATGGTGATGCGCACAGAACAGAAAGGTTGCCCCCTACAAGGGTAGGAGCACTGGGCTTCAGGTTCCACTGGAGCAAGGCAATATAATGAAATCATATTGAAATGTGAATTTAATCTCCCAGATCATCAAGAAAGTATACAGCTCCATGCTCCTCAGAGATGTCCCTCTCCAGCTGGCTACAGTCCTCATGAAAGTTCACTGTGCTATAAAAACACAAGCTGGAGAAGACCTCTCCTTGAAAGGCCTGATGAAAAGGTATGACAGGCAATTCTCAGAACATCTTTCTGGATGAACTTCTTATGTAAATGGAACTTTATTGAACAATACCCTGCAGGAGGTCACCATGATTGGCGTGAAGTGCTTCCCCTTTGCATCCCCTCTCTCACATCTTTAACTTCCCTACTTCCAGATACTCAAGTGGTCATTTGGTTGTTTATTCATTCATCAAAAAAAAATAAGAAAGATATTTAGGACTGTGTTGTAAATGCGCTGACTATTCAATCATCTTGCAAGATTAACTAAGATTTGTATATTACAACTATTTTTTCCAACAGAAGAGCTGCAGACCACACACTCCTATCATGTGAACATTCCACCAATCTTTTGCTGAACACTTACATGCCTGACAAAGTGCTCTAGGGTCCAACCTCTGTCCCAGAGGAGGCATAGAGTTAGGGGACAGGGATAATGGATGTGTTCGCGTTTGTCCTTCATTTCTTTCCTGGTCCCTTTCTAAAAGGTGCTCCATCCCTACCCGCCGTCACTCCTCCCGGGGCCATATTGCCCTGACATCTGTCTACACAAGAGGCCAAACTTTCTATGTAACTTCCTCACTCTTCCTTGACTTCCTGGTAACATCTCTTCTTAAAGTCTTTCCCTCTGGGACGTGGAGGGACACGTTGCTTCTGAGTCTCCAGTTCCCGTCACCATACCCTCGGGCCTGTGGCAGAGCTCACAGAGGGCTTAAGCCACAAGTAGGGCACCCAGGGAGCCTCCAGCCAATCCCTCGCCACTCCCGCTGTAACCTCAAGGCCTCATGCTCAACTTCTATTTATAGTAAAGTTTACCTTAATTCTAAACGCGGTCTCATCCTCCTAAGTCAGACTTTGGGAAATCTTTGCCCATACTTCTTTTCCTTTTTTCTTTTTTTTTTTTAAATGTTCAAAAGACATTTGTTTACAAATCACTTGGAGGTTGATTTGTAGGTAATTTCAACCAATAATTTATTTAATGAAAAATGGTGCTATACGATGTACTTGTCTCTAGACACAAATCTTATTTACCAGTTCAGGAACAAAGGAATTTCTTTTAAACTAATGGTAGGTGTCAGGAAAACACTCATTATGTCTGACTCCCTTAATAAAAAGGGATTTCCTAAGAAAAGCTCAAGTATCTAGTGAAAGATTAAGAGGTGAATGAATACTTTTTTCAAACATATTCAGAAAATCGAATATGTTTACTTGCTGGTTGAATCTTCAGGAGTCTGATCTTTGCAGCTTTAGGGATTAGCTTCTCTGTGCCTCTTCTTTTCCCAAAACAGATTAAGTTTGGTCTACCTGTCTACCAGTCTTCTGCCTTTCTCTCTGTTCCTGAGCGCCAGAAAGGGTCTCTTCCTTACCAAACATGCACTGATTACTGCCTGAGCAGCCCGAGGAGGGTGAAATCTAGCCAACATTCTGATTCTCCTTCAAACACACCAACTTAAGCAACTTCGGAGGCTGCTGTTAACCTGTCCGTGATGTGTCCTGCCAGGTAGGCCTCGTGGTCTTCACCATCTCACACGGTGGTCTTCCACGCTGACTGTCTCCTCGGGGCAGCACTCTGCGCTGTCTGGCTTTTGCATTTCTTTCCAGACTTGTTAGGTAGTTCATAGCCTGTGTCCATTTCTTTCTTTCTTTGTTTTTGTTTTTTTTTTTAAAGGAAATGCGCAGGCAGGAACAAAGGTCAGCAGGCAGGCAGTAGGAGAGAGGAGAGGAAGCATCCTATTTTATTTCCATTTTAGTTGTTCACACTGGTTGTCTTCCCCACCGACCAGGACTTGAACCCAG
Organism: Solenodon paradoxus; assembly: GCA_004363575.1. Taxonomy (NCBI): domain Eukaryota; kingdom Metazoa; phylum Chordata; class Mammalia; order Eulipotyphla; family Solenodontidae; genus Solenodon; species Solenodon paradoxus. Next base: position 86,379 of record RJWH01003497.1, read on the forward strand.
GGGTGTGTGACCTGCATCCTTTGGAGGTGATGACCTCACCGCTGCTCCACCAGGGGCACCTAGGTTTTCTCTTAAGCTTCCTTTTTTTGCCTTTAAGACGAATGCATCTTTTCTATCTCCAGTATCTCTTCTTCTTCAGAAGAGACTTCTAAATCTGTTTTCTTTAGAAGCCTCTGAGGTTTCTTTGGGACTGTCCTCTTTCTGAGCCATTTTCTTTCTTTGGGATCTGACGTGATTCTGCATCTTCTCTTTCTCTTCCCATTCTGACTAGAGGTGAATGTCGGCTGGAGGCTTCCGCTCTGTCCCGTCTCCCCTTTGTCAGCCTTCTGTCCGGGAGCCTGGGCTGGGGTTCTGGGCTTTCATTTTACAGAGTCCGCCTCGTCGTTGGGTCCCAACCCAGCCTGGGCCAGGACCTCTTCCTCCTTCACTCGGCCTTTCTTTTTCTCCCTTTCCTTCGACTCTGGGGGCAGGAATGGGTCTGTATTTCACTGTCTTGGAAAACATATCAGACTTCCTCTGTGCTTCTTCCTGGGGGTTATGAAGAAACTCGGAAGCTTTTGCTGCTTGTTCAGGTCTCAGTAGACAAAGGATGTGGCAGATATAGACAATCTCGCCACATTTCCCCAGTGCTGTTCCAATCTAGCTATGACTGACATATTTTACAATCACTCACTATTGAGTTAACTTTGCTTTGCAAAATAATACCAGCCTATATGTGCAGGTTCCTCATTCCTCAGGCACAACACACCCTACCCACCACCAAATGAGAACTCAAAGGGGCGCTTTCCTTCCCGGGGTCACTCAGTTATTTCACATGTGTTTGAGCGTCATCTACACTCCCGGCCTCACCTGGAGACACACAGGACTGGATCTCTAAGTGCCCCCCAGCTTGAACAAATACAGAAAAGCAGAGGAGATGAAGCGCACCATGGCTGAGCCCTGTATGCCCCCCCAGCTGACTTAGGGGTCCCCCGGAAGCAGCAGACACCAGAGCTCGGAGTTCAAGCCTCTGCAGGGAGACAGGGCTGTGGGCTTATTAGTTTCTTCCGGCCTGCCACACGGCTTTGCCAGTCCAGCCTCGGGCCCCGGTCAGCACCACCTCTCCCTGGAGGGTAGGGGCCAGGTAGAGGAATGTATGCCACGGGAGGCCTCAGCTAAGAGATGACTTTGACCTCAGCCTTGGTAGAAGAGAGGGACAGAGCCAGGTAAGCAGAGCATACAAGGAGGGGAAAATTCCAGGCAACGGGGCTCGCTCATGTCCAGCCCTGAATGTGTGTGTCCCCAGAAGAGCAAGCATAGCTGGCTGGCCAGTCCCCCACCCTCGGACAGCATGGTTGAAAGCATGGCTGCAGCGTGAGGTTGGAACGAGCTTACACCTTTCCCCACAGCGCTCACTTGTAACCTTGGAAGGTCAAATTTGTGCTGAGAAGACCAGACACTCAAACGCAGGGACCACATCCCTCATTCCTGCCAACTGTGTGGTGGATTGGGACTTCTTGAGCCTCCACTGCCCTGACTCTCCTGCCTTCCGGGGTGCAGCAGAGCTGCAGATTGGGACCATGGATGGAGAAGGGTCTCAGAGATGCTGAGCCCAAGCAGGGGATTATTGGAAGCTATGATCCTTGAGGTCCAGAAAAGGAATTGTATGTCCCTGGTGTATCTCGTCTCTGAGGGTCCTTCCTTGTCTCTGTATGGTGGCCATTATAATCAAATAAATGAATTTGCCTGCTGTTTTCATGACCGGGGAAGGCAGGGCTTCACAGCTTCCAACAGCCCCTCAGTCAGCTCCTGCAGGTACAGGTCTACAGAGGTTGATCCATGGAGGGCTCATCACCCATTCCAGAGGGCTTTCCTCAGGAAACCATGGAATTTCTGGCTACTTGCAATGACAGCCAGTTTGTCACAACAGTGTCCGAGTTCCTAAGCTAAGTTACTGTTTGCGTGCTCCTCTTTCCAAGCAGGGATAGCATCTTTGCATGTCGACTCGACATCAGGCTGTGATGTGACACCAGTGGAACAGAGGAGGTTTTATTGAATGAACGAACGATGCTTCCCTTGGACCTAAAATATGCCTTGTGTGCCCTGTCCTGCAGGAAGTGCCGCACAATGACTGGTACATCGGAGAACACAGTCGCCAGGCAGTAGAAGAGGCGCTGAGGAAGGAGAGCAAGGTAAGGATGTCTTCAGAGCCAGCTCGTTCTGTCGTCAGGTTTTCCGGGATGTAAGTAAGTGCTCGTTGATGAACGTCAAGGGAAGACAAATCACCATGTGACTCAAAAGAGAGAAGACCTAGAATATCTGGGACCAGGTCAAATGATTGCTATGGCCACCACCACAAAAAGCAGAGTGACTGCCAGCGATACCCCTGTGTGCAGAGAACTGCGCTGCACTGTTGAGACGTGAGAGAAAGACTCCAACTGACCCAGCATCAACACCTGTCCTCTGCTAGCCGCCCGCCCATACAAGGATCCTTGAAGAGTGGGGGACCCTGGGGCTCTCCCCAGGGAGTCCTGTTACCCGGTCTGTTTCAGTTTTCCTCTCAATTCTTTAGTGCTCTGCATTGAGTTTCGAGACCTCGGTTCTTGTGTCCCTGCAGGAAAGAATTCAAGGGAAGCACAGATAGGTGAAAGAAGTTTTATGCAAAAAAAAGATGTATTGCAAGCAAAAGCAGTTCGGTTTATCGAGGAGATAGTATGACCTCTGAGGGGAGGACTGGCTGCCCTGAGTGGTTCCAGCAGCAGGGCGTTCCTTCCTGGAGTTTATATTCCATTTGTCCTCCCTTAGGCACGCCCCTGGGGCGGAGTCTGTTCCTGTCTTTCATGTTGATTGGCAGGTAGAGTTATGGACCCCAAACTCTTACTGCTGGTCTCTCTGATGCAGGCCTAAAAGAAACCCAATGTGCAGTGGGGGCAGAGTCCCAGCGGGGGCTTGAGACATGTCTCTGGATTGAGAGCATCTCTCTGGGAAGACGGATACTTCTTTGTGGAGTCCCTAGTTCTTCTTAATAAGACAGCCTTTGCCCGTGGGGCCCCTCGCCGTTGTCCAGCAGCTGCCTGACAGTCCCACCACCTGGCGTCTGCAGGCCGGGAGGCTGGAGCAGCGGGCCTGCCAGCACAGCCTCAGGTACCCCTGGGTCCTCCTCCCGGCTTACCAGCAGCAGACAACGCTCTCAGCGCGTTTCCCAGGCAAAGCCTGCCCTTGAAGCCGCTTCCAGGAGCTCATGTGCGGATTGTGAGAAGAGCAGCGCAGATGTGACTTCTCGTCCTTCCGGCCACGTCAGCACTGAGAACACCTCATTCGTCGCTGCCTTCTCTCCCCTTCCGCCTCACCTGCTTCGCCCCTTCCCAAAATACATGGAACAGAACACAGTCTGGGCTGACGGATTCCTGCTCTCCTACTCTGTCTCCGTCAGTTGTGTCAAAATGTGTTTCCCATTTACGAAAGACCGTGTAAGTGGCAGGATGGCCCAGAGGCGCTGTGACAAACTCCTCGTGGCATTTAAGACAATAACCCCGCCTGGCCCGGTGGCCTCCTCTCCATCTCTGACCTTTGGAGACGTTCTGTGCTGGCGACAGCTTGGCGCTTCCGTTAGGCAGGATGGTGCAGGCAGGACGAGGTCCCGCAAATGCTTCAAGCCCACTTCCGTGCTCACAGGCTGGAGGTTTCAAGAGAAGGAATTTGGGCTGGTTTCCGGCACTCTGCTGACAAGCCTGGGGATGCATTAAGGGAAGAAGAGTTTCTGTGACTCCCCTATCTGCAAAATGGGGTTAAAAAAAAAAAAAACTTTCTGGAACCTTCTGCAGAGATTGAATAAACTAGTGTAGGTAAAACACTGGGCACCTGGAAGGGAATTCTCAAAAATCTTTAAACTGCTAGTATCTCACATTCTCCTAAAGTGAAGTCAAGATAGCTATGGTTTTCGATGCTGCTGTAACTAATATATTTGTGTATCCCTTTCTATTATATCTATAAATATTAGGTCCATGGGATGACATAGTTCCATATAAATATGAAGTATAGTCTATACAGAGATCATTGTGCAACAATGAATTAGCCACTAAATATAGAGTATAATGCATGCTGTCCATGGAAAGAATAGCAGAGTATTGCAGTCTGCGTCTAATTCCACCTCTTTCATAGGACTTAATGCCTATCCCTCATGATTTATAAACATCTGTGCAGTCACAGGTACAGGTAGCTCTGTATGTCAGCACATAAAAGCCACATGTAACCTCCGGCTGAGCCTGTGGCTGTGTGACACGCGGGAGGGCGTCTCCAGCCTTCGCCTCTGACCCCGGTGCCCTACTGCGCCCTTCCCTGGGGCGCCCGTGTCCCGCTGCCCCTACGCTCTGCCTCTTCTCCGCCTTCGGACCACGTCGCTGTCCACGCACCTTCGGAAGCCCTCACTCTCCACCCCTGGCTATGTGACGTGGAAGCTTGGTGTTTCCTTGCCCTAAAAAGTCCTCTAAATCCCTTTGCTGCCTCTTCTTCCTTTCCCTACACCTGCCCTCCCACAGCCCAGGCTGCTGTGCATCCCTCCTCACACCTTCTCCTCGCTCACGTGGGCAGCACTGACATCCACTCATGTCCGCTACTCGCCTGTCACCACGCAGAGACCCCACGGATCATGCTGAAGCCCCTCCCTCCGCAGCCCGAGAGGTTCCCACTGCAACGGGATACGACTGAGCTCAAATGGAAGGGAAATCCTTGGGCCCTGCAGAGGAAGGGGCGCACCTGCAGGCAGGGAGCAGGGCCTGCCCCCGGAGACAGAGTGGCATATCCAAATTCAAGAGCCTTAAAGCAGGATAGTGTCTTTAGGGGACCAAAGCTTGATGGTGCAGGAGTAGGGCTGCAGGAGAGATGTATACAAACCACCTCAGCATACCCCTCGAAGTCGTGCCAAGTTTGCGGGCATGATGTTAGGACAGAGCAGGTGCTGGGAGGGTGGGAAGAAGGGGGTGTTTTGACCTGACCGGTTCACTTCTCAGAAAATAGCAAGAACCCTCATAGAAACACCACCAAGCAAATACTTATCAAATCCAAAGCCGGGTGCCAGGGTGGGACTCACATGTGGGCAGTACTGCTGCCTCCATCTGAAGTTGGGCAGTCTGAGAAGATAATCCTCTTCCTTTCGCTTCAGGATGGCACCTTCTTGGTCCGTGATTGCTCCAAAAAATCCAGGGCCGAGCCCTACGTGTTGGTGGTGTTTTATGAGAACAAAGTCTACAACGTGAAAATCCGCTTCTTGGAGAGGAGTCAGCAGTTTGCCCTGGGGACAGGACTCAGAGGAGATGAGGTGGGTAGACCGATGGCCTCCCTTCACCCAGCTGAAAACAAATAAGAGTGCGAGGGGTGCCGGGGAAGTCTCCCCTCCCCTGACACAGGGTGGGAAAGAGCGCCGCCCTGGTGGTGGATGGTGTAGTCAACCCTTCCAGCCCTTCCGCATACATCCCTGCTTAACACGTCTGACCACCGCAGCTTGGGGGTCACCGCTGATCCTGCCCGTCCATCGCCCCTATCCTGCTCTGTCTAGTAGAGAAAGCTTGTCGTATATGACACTTCTGAATCCTGCCCCCCAGGGTGCCTCCCCTGCAGCCCAGGGGACCACGTTCTTCCCTCTCTGGCACTGAACCCCTCAGCAGGCACTTCTGACAGCATCTGTCAGCATTAAGACCTGGTAGCTTTGCGTCCCCAAGTTGAGTGTGACCGTCACAACGCCCGCTGCTACGACCAGCACACCCACCCTCAGGACAAATGTGCTGAGTGGAGGCTTGGTGAAAAAATGGTCTTACAGCGTCATTCAGTCACCGCGGTGCAAGTCAATCAGAGGAGAGGAGGCTGATTCTTAGCAAATGTGTTTATGCATGGCATGGTCTATTGCAATTCCTTTACCCTCAGCGATTCTGGCATGCAGGGAAGCGAGGGCTCGGAACACCAAATAAATGGCTAGCTACACACAGGTGGTAAGTAAGAGGGCAAGGAGAGCTGCTCTTTCAACTCTTTTTGGAAGGAAAGGCCAGAGGGAGGAAAGAACTGAGTTGTGATTCACTATTTACAGGTGTGTGAGCTTAGCCTGGTGATGTAGCATCTCCGAGTTCTAGTTTCCTCCAAATACATGTTCTTCTCAAGTCTAGGCTTCTGTAATTCAGTGACCCCCATTTATCACCTCCAGACGTCAGTTTTATCTGTTGGCTTGTGTAATGCATTGAATCATGCTTCCTTCCTACAAATCCATATGTGGACATCCTAGCCCCCAGGACCTTAGAACGTCATAGTATCAGAAGACTGGGTCTTCAGAGAGGCGATTAGGGAAAATCAGGCCATTGGGGTGGCCTTGATCTTGTATGATCAGTGTGTTTATAAGAAGAGGAGATTAGACATGACGCAGAAGGACGACCATGTGAGAAGTCGGGAGAAGTCGGCCGTCTACATGCCAGGGAGAGAGGCCTCAGGAGAAACCAGCCCCAGTAACCTGGAGCTGGGACGCCCAGCGCCCAGATCAGTGAGGATGCATCTCTGTTTCAGCCGCCTGGTCTGGGGACCTTGCTGGGGCAGCCCTGAGACACTAGTAAATAGGAAAGCTGAACTCCACGCAGGATTTATTGGTCTTCAACAGACATCACAAGAGGAAAGATTGCCGGGACTGCTGACTGTTTCAGGTGAGCACATATGTGAAAACCCGACTCTAGATGCTTGGAGTTCCAGCTGAAATCCACGTCTGAACGGAGCCCCTTCCAGAGAGTCATGCGTGGCTGGAGAGGCCTGGACAGCAAGGCTGGGCTATAGGGGTCACCGGGGAAGTTTTCAGCACCAATTAGAGCATGAGTGAAACCACAGACGAATCCATAAATCTACCAGATGCAACCACATTTAAAAAGTGCAATCTCAGAGCTGAAAAGGAAATAGCCAACTCTTCCATGGTGGCGAAGGTTCGTGAGTTGGGTACTCAGGAGCTGCCTGGGGTAGATGAAGCCCATGAGACCTCTTAGTCACTATAGTTTTGTTATTATTATTCAGTTCTTTTAATTATTAAGCGATAGTGTCCTAGATATTGAAGGTCAATGGACTTTCCAACTCCCTCTGCCCTTCTATGTCTCCTCCCAGCTCATAGAATTTCTCATTTCTTCTTTTAAAGAGAGAGAGCAGCTTGAATGTGGGGAAGCAAAAGAAAGCAAGGAAGTATATGACTATGAAGTGAATGCTTAGAGACCAGAGGCTTAGAGAAAAGAGGATAGATCAAAACCTAACAAGAAAGAAAAGAGATCCCAGTGCATTCAAGGAAAGAAAAGTCACCCAACACCTTCCTGCTTATTCTTCCAGTAGAACACACGGCGGGGCCCCGACCACACATCTAGGCCGACACCACCTGTATCCCTTTGCCATGCAAGCCAGACTGACCTCAGTACAGTCAACAGCGGGCTGTCTCTGTGCCTAGCTAGCTGAAATTGAGGACTGCCAAGGAGCCAAGATTTGAAAGAGTACCACATTCACACAGGAACCTATGCAGATGACTGCTTATTAGTACAGGGAGTAAGTCACAGACATTTGCATCGAGGCTGTGATTGATTGGGACAAGCCCAGAAGATACTGGAGTTCCCATTACGTGCATTTCTAATGATGGGGACAGCACTGAGCAGATGCCAGATGATTATAGAGCCAGGGTTCTACTTCTTCTAAGACAGACCTCCTCTTGAGGCCTGCCTTCAACCAGCTTTCTCTGCTGCCATTAAACAGGCTCTAACATGAGTCATTATTCCATTCACCCATTTGCTTTGTCATGAGCTGAGTATGGTTAAGTACACTCACTTTTGACTTTGGCAGAGAAACTTTATAGGGTTTTGAAATGCTTGGCATTAGGATTCCTTTTCTGGAGAGAATACAGAAAAGAGAAATCCACCATGTGCCTGATCCTCTGGAAGATGCTGGTTAATCTGCCCTCATCTGACCCTCAAAACACTGGAGGAAGGACCTGTCTTTGAACCCTTTTTCAGTAAGAAGACTGAGACCTAAGGGGGAGCAGCTTGCTTTCCCAGTGCGCCATCCTCTGATCTGTTAATAAGAGAGGGACATGCAACTCTGTGATAATGTCCCTCGTGGACTGTCACCCATATCCTGGCTGTCTTAGGTGCACTTCTGTCCTCGGATAGCCCACAGGTTAGCTGGCAGCTTCCAGATGAGCAGCTCTAATGATTGTCCCTGAGGGCCCCTTCCGGATTCACTTGCCTCTTTGAAGAAACCCTTTTGTGTGATTCCAGAATTGTCTCCTCCCATGCAGCCCCAGGAAAGTTCCCTGTTCATGTATTTGACATGCAGATAGGGTGACCGCACTGCAGAGCACACAGCCTGACTATTCTTTGCAGTGAACAAGCTTGATTAATGAGCTTGATTGGTTCCATCCTGACAGCACCCCTGTGAGGTAGGGGCTGCTGATTTCCCAGCCAACAGATGTGACACTGAGACACAGGAACGTGAAGTCACTGGCCCACAGTGGCAGGGAATAGTTGGCAAAATTGAGGAGCCAGGTAGTCTGCAAAAATAAGGACTTCATACCAATTCCTAGAGCATCTGGACCTAATGCAGCCACCCTGCCTGGCGGAGCAGTCAGAAAGTGTCAACATTTACGGGCACTTACTGAGCCTCAGGGCTGCAGGAGAAGGACAGCTCCAGAGGGTCCTTCCCGCCTCTGCTCTGTACCAGCTGAGACTGCCTGGGTCCCCTCGGGCCTTTCATAGCCTGAGCCCTCTGCCTTGCCTGGTTCTTGGCAAAGATACAAGAACTTGATACAACAGAGCTCTGCTGTATGCAAGCCAGCCACCAGCTAGCTACCTCAATGGGTGCTGGAATAAAGAAATAGCAAGTTAGTCGGAATCTGCAGGAAAAGAAAATTAATGAGAAATGGGGTTTTCGAGGATCAGTTTGCAAAAACTTTAGAATTTAACCACACATACAATGCCAACTCAAGGGACTTGTCTAGAGGGTAAAATGAGATGATGTAAAAAGAGCTCCAGAGAGGCAGGTGCTTCGTAATTATCCGTTTCCATTGCAAATGACACTTGCATTAGCTCTGCAACACCTGGGCCTAGGAGAGTTGAGATTTTGTGGGGTGGGTGAGGGAAGACCCTTGTTCACAGAGTGAGAAAATCCACAAGTGCCTGAGAAACAGAAAAGCCTGAGATGCTCGAGTTTGGGTCAAGCCCTCCCCCTCATGACTAGAGACTCACTGCGGTCAGAATCAGGGAGCGTCCTTGTATTGGTTTCTGTAGCTGCTCTAACAGAGAACCACAGACTCGGAGGCGGAAAACAACAGAAATATATTCCCTCAAAGTTCTAGAAATTAGAAATTAAAATCAAGGTTATCTGTGGGTCCATACTCTGGGGGCTTGGGGGAGAAGCCTGCCTCACCTCTTTGGGGTTCGGGGAGGGGGCTGTGGACAGTCCTTGGTCTCCTTGGCTTGTGGCCAGATCACTCAGCTCTCTGCCTCTGTGGTCACCCTGCTTAACCTTCTCTTAATTCATCTCCTGATGCTTCTCCCTTATACTCGGGGCACGCCTGGTTGTGTTCAGAGATAAGGAACTCCTCCCAAGCCTCTCCTCTCAAGATCCTCAACTTAACCCCGTATTTCGTCTTATAAAATGGTGTTTACTCTTTCACTAGACACTGTAATAGTCACCGATCCCGGGATGAGGAGTGGTACATATTTGGAAGGCCACCATGCAGCCCTCGACTCGTTAATTCATTTGCTCACTTGCTGGTCCAGCACTCGTGTTGCTTCTACACCCTGCGAGGCTCCACGCTCATTCTGAGGCCTCAGCAGAGAGACGCAGCACCCTCGCCATCCTAGGGGTCGAGGGGAAATGTCCCCACCCCTCCAGCTCTTGTCTGGGAGGTCACCCCATCAAATCAGGCCCATTTGTGGGGGGGCAAGAACACAATTACATATGAATGTAGAATCTACATATGCACATTCAGAAGGAAATGGGATTGAGATGAAGGTGTTTGTGTGAAGTTAAGGAATGGGCCCTGGGACTTCAAGGAGAGACAGACTCACATGACGAAAGGAGCAGCCTCTGTGATCATGACTGTCTTTCCACATAGATGGGCTTCTTCAGTAGGAAGCTAATCCCGAAGATTACTCTAAACCTGGGTAACGCCTCCAGCTTTCATTCCTCTAGGTAGTTAAGGGAGCCGTAAACATCCTGAACCTAAAGGGTCTTGAATGAGCTTAGCTCAAAATAATCCACATGCCAAAGGGAACATCTTGTGGGGGGGCCTGCTCTGGACATACTGGGAACACCTACTCGAAAATCCTGCCTATCTCTGCATGCTCCTCTGCAGGGTGAGATCAGATGTGCTGAGCACGGGCCCTGACCAGCCAGGGAGCGACCTGCAGCGTTTCACTCACCCAAACATCCATTCTGAGCCAAGTTCTAGAAATCCTCCTTTTCTGATTTCCATGATGAGAAATGTCCCAGGAAGGCTGACCAGATGGCCCCACTCTGGGGCACATCCTGCAGGAAGAGCTGCTGTGAGTTTGCCTTTGCTCTCCTGGGACTTCCATGCTGCCTGCGATCTTCCTCCTGGCCTTCATCCTTCCTGAACTTCTCGGCCACACCTTTTTAAAAATTAGCTTTCCCATATATGCTTACAATGCAAAACATTGGAAGTGAATCCCCTCTTCCCTGGGTCAGCTGAAGCATCTTGGACTAAGCTTTCACCCACAGTTACAAAAGATGCCTGAGTTTTCATTACCTTTCCTTTCTGTGTTTCAGAAGTTCGACTCAGTGGAAGACATCATCGAACACTACAAACATTTTCCTATTATACTAATTGACGGGAAAGATAAAACTGGCATCCACCGGAAGCAGTGCTATCTGACCCGGGCCCTCCCTCTCGGCAGACACGGCTCAGCCTGCTCTTAGTTTTGTCTTTCCTCCTCCCATGGATTCGCCTCTCCTTTTCATTTATTTTAAAAGTGTATATGCTGCAGCTTCAAGGGCTAACTTCCTTAATCTCATAGAAAAGAAAAATATTCTCTAATGGAAATTGGAAAAAACAATCATGGTTTGAAAGCTCAAACCACAGAATATTTGTAAGATGAAAAAATAAAAGCTAGCTTTTAAAAAAGCTCTTCTAAAGAAAAAAACTGTAAATACGGTCCTGCCATTGGGACCACAGATGAGGCACCAGGAAGTGGACGCTGCTGGCTGGCATCTGCAGTTTGCACACACTGGGTGGTATGAGGTTTCCAGCTCTGCTCCGTGCAGGACGCAGTGCCACCTCTATCTGAGAACCATGCATTTACAGACTTAGAGTGTTCGCGAAAGATGCTGGTGCGTGCCAGCAACATTTTATTTGTAATCCTGGAAACTCAATTCTAGAGAAGGAATGTGCCCTGAGCACGAGAGCACTGGCGAATAAGTGGAGGACAGAAATCAGAAGAGCTCTCGCTTTGGGCCATAGAACCAATCTCCAGTGTACCAGCTTAGAGCAGTGTTCAGCCGAATGGAATCAGCAAAGTCATAGTCAGGGCGTGAGTGTGAGTCCCCGTCATCATACATTCCCTTGTGTGGACTTCGTTCAAAGGGAGCGGGCACGAGCACGAGCAGCTTGCAGACAGATGCCTTGAACATGCCAGGATAGGCTCCGCTCCAATCTAACAGGATTTCATTTTAACCCTGTTTTGCAATATAGATGAGGAAACAAGCTCAGAGTGATTCATCTGACTCCATAGAAGAACAAGTCCAGGTTTATATTCTTTCTGCTTAGGTCCATCCAAGGGCTCTATGGGAAATAACAATCAAGCTGAAAAGTTAGGTTACAAAAAGAATGACAGAGAAACTCTTGGAAAATACAAATTTAACCAACTTAAAATATATAAATATTGTAGCAGGGAAAGTTAGAAAGTTCTGATTGAAATGAATGGTACACGGTGAATGCTAAGGTCACCAAAGCCACCTGTGAAATTTAATACAAATTTAACCAACTTAAAATATATAAATATTGTAGCAGGGAAAGTTAGAAAGTTCTGATTGAAATGAATGGTACACGGTGAATGCTAAGGTCACCAAAGCCACCTGTGAAATTCATGGTGTATTTATATCTTTGTAGCTTTGATGCAAATATGATATAAGTAGCATCTACCAACCAACTAAACAACTGACAGGCTCCCTTCTTTCACAGGATCAATATGAAGTAATGTCTCAGCGCTAGATCCAGAACACTTGAGGAAGAGACTTCTTGTAAGTTGGAAGTCTTCACACCAAGCGGAGCCTGTCTTACAGTTCATTTGCACAGGATTACATAAACACCAAGAGACAAGAGGGTTTAAGGCAGACAGACCTTAGGACACCACCTTCCTAAGTCATTGCCAGGGGCCACCCAGGAAAATATCATGACCTTCAAATGCTCTGGCAGAGAGCTACTGTGCTGATCACAAGTCCTTCTTTCAAGGAAGAGCCACGTGACCCACCTGCAGTCCCAGCACAATGACACTCTGGTTCTGTGTTGCTGGTAATAAGGATATTTTGCTTATAATTACTAAGACATAAGGCTATATAAATTTTAACTATACTTGAGTCTTAGAATAGTAAAGAAGGAAGGGCAGGTATTTTTTCTTATTTATTTTTGGTTGCTCTCTCCCTGCCTGGGTCGTGCACCTGAGTCCTTGGGTTTTCCATGGTCTTTGCCCCCATAACCAGCTTAGTGCCCAAGTCACCAGGGTACCGGGATTGTTTCCAGGAACAGAGGCAAGGAGGGGTACACCACAGGAGACTGAGAAACTCAAGGGAGAATGTGATGATAGAACGCTGTGGTCGGGGCCAGCAGTCTCACAGACCGAGAGCCCTTAACATCCTCCACTTATTCACTGAGTTCATACACAGAACTGCTTCAAGCGGTTTACATGAGCAAGTTTATGGTTACATTGGATTTGCTTATGAAGCCCTTTGCTCTTTAACCACACAACTGTATCTCTCTTATTTTGGGGAATGAACAGTCACAGACACACAGCCTCAGTGCTTTCCCACAGTGGCCTTCACCAGGTGCTCTGGGCCTGCTGTCCTTGATGTTCTGCCAGCTCCCACTTCGTAGCTGCTCTGCTTTCTGACCGCAACACCAGGGCATGCCAGCGCAGGTATTATCTCCTTTTATAATTGAGGAAACTGTGCTTTATTGGCCAAATGTTATAATGACTTAGTGGTGGCTGGAGCCAAGACCTTCTACTGAGTTGCTATCCGTGTCAAGCTGCTCTTTGGATCTGTAGTTGAAAGGTCAATGATTTGGGTCTGGTAGGCCCAGTTTGCAAAGGGTTTTGTTCCTCTTCCACTATTATCTTTCAAATGAAAGGTGGCACTCAATTCCTAGCCTCAATAGAGCAGTGGAACTTTAGCTTTATCTGATTATAACAACTATGCGTTCAAGACTTTGTAATAATTGCCCTTCTACAACAATTTGTTCTTCACATTTATCTTCTTAGCATCTGTGCACACTGCATATGTTCTCACTGCTAAGCATGGTAGGTGTCAGAGTTATAGCACGATGTGATCAGCAGCAATAAGGAAGCAAGTGTATGCAAATAATGTAAATTAATTTCCCATTACTTTATTACATTTCCACATATCATTGAGTACTTGGTGAATGGGGCCGACATTCGATATTTTGATGCAGCTTTATTTGCAAGAGCTTTAAAACATTTTGATTAGAAAATTTGTAATGTAAAATTTGTAATGTAAAACCCCTGTTTGTGTGTGTATATGTGTATTTATGTGTGTGTGTATGCTGATGAGTGTGTGTGGGGTGTGTGTGTATGTGTAAGTGTGAATGTGTGTCTGTGTGTGTGTGTCTGAGTAACCACATCACAACTGAAGTCAATTAAATCTTTTGTTCTAACTGCAATAGAGAAATCAGATTTTATGCCATTGTCAAATTTAGCCTGTTGCCTTGAGTGTGTAGACACACACACACACATTTCTTATAAAATGCTCTATATCATGTATGATTAACATTGTGTCTCGTGTCTATTTTTACTTGTGAATATTATTTGTTCTAGCTAAGCACATGTGCTTTGTTTTGAAATGCATGATTTGCAGCTGTACTAATTCAAAAGAAATCAAATTTCTAATGTCATAATTCCTATGTAACGATTAAAAAATGAAATTCCAGAATATAGTTTAATTGCATTTGTTTCATTCCCTATTAGCCCTAAAGCACTTTTGAAATCCTATTTAAGGTAAATTTATAACAAAATTTCTAGTACAATTGTTGACATGTTGAACATTCATCCATGTTAGATTTTTAGGGATAAAGATGAAAAAGACCCAATGCCCGTGATTGAGGCTCTGAGCCTAGCAAGCAAGATACGTGGGCAATTGAAAGCATACAATGCAGGATAAGCAATGTGGCGACTCTCTCCCTGGCCCACCTGGCACCCTGGCCAGCAGAAATTCTTACGTGGGGGAGGGTGCCTGTGGGAAAGCTGTACTGGGCAGAGATTCAAGCAGAGAGTTGAAGGGTCGATGCCTCTCAAATGCCAGCTTTGGAAAGACAACACTTAGTCTGTTTTTATCATTCTGCTCTCATGCACTGTTCTAGGTCACTCTACTGATGAGTCAATGAGTATCTGATGAGCAGGTAAGTAAACATGATAGAGACACATGGATAGAGAAAGCAGATATATTGGTTCTAGGGAATGGTGCACTCCACTGGGAAAAAAATACAATATGTCTCTATTTTAAATCCTTCCCCAAAATAAATTCTCCATGAATGAAATAGCTAAAAGTGGAAAGCAACCTCTAAATGGAGTCTTATATATTCTTCTAAAAACTGTTAGGACTTTGGGGTAGGGAAAGAGTTCTTAAACAACATGAAAACCTGAGTCACAAAAAGAAAGTGACAGATTCATTGCACCAACATTTTAAACATTTGTGAAAGTTGAACTTTAAATGCCACTCAACAAGAGGCAATATTTATCATGCCCAAAGCTTAGGAATTGCAAGGCTTCATGACGTTTGAGCCAGAAGTTGTGGAAGAAGATGACCAAATGTATATGAGAAAAAAGTTTTTGGTCATCTGAATGACCAAACATCTATTTCTTAGACATCACAATAATCATATTCATTGCCCAAGGTCAAAGAAGAAAACACGAGGCCAACATTCAAAAGATTTCAAAATTAATAATAAAGTAGAACATAACAAAATTTTTTGAGCAAAAATAAGTCAACATACCCTTTAAATATAATGATTTAAAGAGGCAGGTAAGACTCTTAAGATTAAGATCAAAAAAGAAAGTTTCATACTCAAGTACCCGAGTGTCCACTTTAAGGCACAGAAGAAGCATAAATTAAATGCACAGTATGTATAAAGAACGAAACAGAAATCAAAGAAACAACAAATAAGACCAATAAAGTCAAAAGTTGGTTATCTGAAATATTAAGACTAATAAACAGCCTAAAAAAGAAAAGCTTCTAACAAGGAATAAAAAGGAAAATAAAACAGGTCCAACAGAAATGAAAAGGATATTAAAGGAATAGCAGAAGCACCTTTATTCTAGTGAAGGTGGAAAATACAACACAGCAGATACAAGACTAATACAAGAAAGAGCACAATGAATAACACTTCACTTTTCAAAGAAATCAGAAACTTCCCACCATAAAATCTCCATAGCTTGATGGATCATTCAAAAGTTTTTAGAATATTAAAGTTATCATCTTGTCCAGAAAATAGTGAAAGAGGGCATTTCTTTTATAAGGTTGACACAAACTCAATCATTCATAAATCAGCCTGACATGGACAACACAAAGAAATGACAGATTAGTATGTCCCACAGCAGAGATACAGAATTCCTTAAGAAAAGATTAGTAAACCCAGGGGGAGAGAAGATGTGGATCTAAGTAATTTTGGAATTGAGTGGAAGCTGATAAAGGGAGAGTTCAGAATGGGATGCTGCCTCAGTCACCAGACAGCCCCTCTCCTGAGCACTAAAGACCAGAGGCCAAAGCTTATTCCTGGTTAGGGATTCCTGCAATCACCAACTTAAAGTCTTATCCAAGATGACAAGGAGCCGGGACACCAAAATGTGAGCGGCCACTTCACACACCTGGAGAACTTCCTGGACAATCCCCTTACTTCTACTTTTGAACTTCCTTGTGAGTTCTGTTCTCTTGCTAATTTAAGACTCTAGAAAGCGGGGTCTGCCCAGAACCCCCTTCCCTAGAGTATAAATCCAACCAGCCTCCAGTCTGCAGTGCAGCCCTCCCTGCCCAGGAGGCTCTATCTCCTGCTTTGCTTTCTGTGGCCTCCATTTTCTTTAATAAACTTACAAAACTGTACTCTAATGCTCGAAATGCTTTCTTGAACCATTTGCCGCCAGACCCCATCAGAAACTATGCTGCTAAAGACAAACGAACCATACATGAGTTTTGTACTCCAGCTGGTAAACTTATTTCTCATGTAGTACATGGACACACATATCCTGGCATTGAACAAATAAGTAGATGGGAGATGGTGGAAGTCAGCCTTCTTAGATACAGAGAAGCGAGGAGATAAGACCAGAATGAGTTATGAGATACTGCATTAGAGTTGGAGACCTCAGTATGAATTCAAGTTTTGCTTAATGTGGCTATATGTGGATATAGGAATAACTGCATGTGTATGCAAATGTTAGTATACAGCTCAAAACTGTCCACTTAGAGGGCCTAGAAGAATTGACACCCAAATAACGATGAGCTCATTCGATGCCCAGATACTGAAACTGTTACAGTCTAGAGGACTTTGGGAGATTATAATGTGTCGACATAGGCTAATCCTTTGTTTAAAAAAAAAAGCATACAATTCTGGTGAGTAATTCTAATAACAGGGGAGGTCATGTGTATGCAGGGAGTGTATGGGAAATTGCTGTAACTCCCTCTTGATTTTATTGTAAATTTAAAACTGCTCTTAAATGTCAAAAGAAATTTTTTAAATATTAGCAGAAAAAGGAAATAATAAAGGTTAGGGGAGAAAAAAAATAAAGGATAGAAAAACAAAAAAAGAATTGAAAATTGGCAAACTGTTAGCAAAACTAAGAAAATAGAGAAAGGTTTCAAATAACTAATATGAAAACTAAGAGAGGGAATATGACTGTCATAGAAATAAAAGGATTTTAAAGACTAGCATGAGAAATTATGAAGTTGGATAACTCGAGGGAAAGGATAATTCCTTAAAAAAACAGACCATCTATCAAAACTGAATCATGAAGAAATTAAAAAAAAAATTGAACAGACCTATACTAGTAAGGACATTGAAACAGTAATCAAAACCTCTCAATAAAGAAAAGCCCGGTCCAGACACCTTCACTGGAGAAAGTGAAGGTAACTGAATATTTCAAGAACACCACCAATGGTCAAACCCAAACTCTTCCGAAGAATGAAAGAGGTAGACAGACGCACCACCATTACTCTGATATCAAAATCAAAGACATAAGAAAACTACCAACCAATACTCACAATAAGTGATAAATGAAAACTCAAGAAAACACAGTATGAATTCCACAGCACATTCAGAGGACTCTACATTGTGAGCAAGTAGGATTTATCCTTGGATTGTTCCATGTACTAACATCCATCTGTGCAAGGACGGGGTAGGAGAGGATCTTTCCAGACTTTTCAGACATAAACCCAGTATAACTGAGACCCAGTAGAAAGTCACAAAGGAGGAATTTAAGATGTGAGAAGGGTGGCTTAAATAAGATTGCTGGAACTGCCTCTCCACGGGGGAGGAGCGGTGGAGTCTTCCTCTCCTTCATACAAAAGGAATTTTCATGAGGACTAAATATTGAAAGATAAAAATAAAAAAGTCATTATTTAGAAGAAAACCTATGAAAACACGGGCACGCCCTTGGCCTTTGTGGCGATGGTACGAGTTGGGGTAGAGGAGCTTCAGCAGCACAGGAAACACAAAGGGAAATGGAACACCTTTGGCTATGTAAACATTTAAGACACAACCAGAAAGTCAATAAGCAAAGCCAGAAAGCAAAGAAGAGACCTCAAAAACTCTTTGGAGCACACATACACGTCAGATGAATGGTTCCTTCGTGGGACATCAATAATGCCCATAAACTTCCAGCGTGAGAACAAATAGTCTACATGAAAAACAGTCAAAGGTAAAAATAGGCACTTTATAGAAGGGGAAATCCTGAAAAGGAGCTCCCCCTCACAATGGCCGGGGAAATGCCCATTCAAAGTAACAATGAGTTGGCGAGTTTTTCACCAAACGGGTGGTAAAAAGTTCAGAAGATGTTCAGAAGAATGTGCCCCAGTGGCCACTGGGGGACTGAGGGAGAGCAGACTGAGAGGCTGTCGCAGCACTAATAGCCGTGGGCACGGGAGTTACCGCAGTTCTCTGGAAATTAATCTGACAAACGCTGCTGACATTTAAAACATGTGCATCCTCCTGTTCCCCAAGTCTAGTTCTAGAAATGTATCCTGTAGAAGTAAAAGCAGATTTACTGATGTGTATGTATAAAGGGTGTTCACTAAAGCAGAGCCACCAGGAACAGAAGTTGAATTTACTAATGAAAGAAGGAATGGCTAAATGAAGGCGTGCGGCCACGCTGGGGTATCTGCAGCCCTTGGAAAGAATGCTTCCTCACAGCATCAGATTTCCTGCTGGAGTATTTATTACGGGTGGTTAATGATAAAAGCACCTCACAAATACAGAGAGGAGTATTCTCTGTTATAAAAACAACTACACCCCAGAACCTGTCTCTGACTAGTTGTTTGTGTATTAGAGTTATATAAGAATATACTGAGTTATTAAAATTTGTTAAAGATGGAATAGGAACAAGTTTAAGAAACGAGAAACGGCTTGAGGCAGATGAAGGAAGAATACAACATGTCATACTCTGGTTTTGTATGAAATTCTGTATGAATGTAATTCTCTGTTATTCATCAACAGCAAAGGTGTAAAACAAAACATATGTGGACACGGTTAGAAGGTAACATGGGAAATAAGAACATTATTTTGTTTGGTTGTAAAAGGGGAAAAAATGCCAGTCTTCGCTACCAAGGCTCATAAAGCATCCTTCCAAAGTGTTTTCTATAAACTCAATTTACTAGGTCAACACCTCGCTGTAATTTCTCATGATATTTACAGACAATCACCATTTTTCACATCCTAAGACCTTTTCAAAACAGACACAGAACTCAGATCACCCATTTTATCTTCTCTAAAAAAAAGATCTGAGACCTAAAATGTGACCTCATTTTTCCCCCTCTTTTGGCAACATACTTAATAATTACTCTTTTAAAAAATGCTAAGAGTTTAGAAACTCATTCTCAAGTTAAAAAAATATTATCAGACCGTGCCTTGGTGAAGCAGCAGCTTCATTAGCTGCCTTCAGTCTAGAGCACAGCCCACATACATCCCAAGAACCCAGATTCAAGGCCTTTTGCTGCAGGAACAACCAAGATGAACAGTGAAATAAAACGAATAAAACGCTTCTTTCTCTGATCTCTTCCTGCCGGCCTGCCTACCCACCTTCATTCCTGCCTGCACCTTTCCTTTAAAAAACAATTTTATCGGAATTCCTTATAACAAAAGCAATCACATTTTTATAATTTTAGTATTTCTTTTGTTTACAAAGCCATACTCATGTTAAGATGTTGAAATCACTTCTCAGGCTGTAGGTATCACAGCCACACCCTCCACCAGAGTCCCAGTGTCCTCCACCCTCCCCTTCTTCCCTGTCTCCTCTCCCCTCCCTGCTCAGCCATCACCTGGTGCCCTGTGAGTTTCTGCTGGGGTTCATCACCGTATTCCACATGTGAATGAAACTATCCTGTATTTTTCTTTTTCTTTCTGACTTACTCGCCTAACACCCACACACACACACACCCAGTTCCATCCAGATTGTTGCAAAGAGCACAATTTCATTTTTTTTTTTTTTTTTTTGGTAACTGCAAGAATTCCATTATCTAGACCACAACTTCTTTATCCTAAACATCTGTTAATACACATTTAGGCTGTTTCCATGTCTTGAACTGTGAACTGTGCTGCTATGAACAGATATGTGCAGACATTTTTCCTGTTTAGAGATTTTGTATGTTCTGGACACACGTCTAGCAGTGGGACTGCTGGATCAAAGGGCAAATCCATCTTTGTTTGCGGAATCTCCACAGTTTTCCAGAGAGGCTGCACTAATTTACACTCCCACCAACAGTGAAGGAGGGTTCCTTTCTCTTCCCATCCTCCAAAACTGGCCGCTTCTAGACTTTTGGACACAGGCCATTCTCGAGGGTATGAGGTGCCATCTCATTGTGGCTTTTATTTGCATTTATCTGATGAGGAACACAGAACATTTTTTCATGTATCCATAGGTTGTTCAGAAACAATCACATTTTAAAATAGTTAAAATCAAAGTCTATGTGTAGAAAAAGTATTCTTCTCTGTAATAAAGCATACGTACTGAGCAACTGTTAAGTATCAATGGCTGTATCATCTTATTTAATCAATAGACAAGAGGCAATATCATCCTATTTACTGCTGTAGACACCAGAGAGAGATCACGTTATTCTTGACTCAGATAGATGAGTATAACTGTCTCCACTCTCACAGCACATAGGAGGCTTTTGTCTTTAGAAACACTGCCACCCTCTAAGTAGACACCTAATCTCCTGGGTTTGAGGGAAATGTTCTGACTAGAGACCAGAGGACAGCGCATGTGTTGGTGGTTCGCACTCCGCAGACCGACCCTGGAGCTGCTTCTGAAAATTCCAACGTCTCTGCTCCACCGCGTCCCACACTGCTCTACGGCTGTGAGTTCTGGTCAACTGTCCTATTAAAATAACCACATGCCATTCCCACCATTCCTGAACCAAGGTTGTCCTCGTGGTAATGTGTCTGCCCTCTTAGGTCAGTCCAGTTCTTCAGAGAGTGAGTCCATACTCGGATTCAAGGGCAGGTCCTGATGAAGCCCACACAGAATTTGCAAGAGTCCAGTACAAAATAACATGGGGTCTCGTAATTCATAACTTATGAAAAGCCCCAACACAGTGACAATTCTAGACCTTTCTGAGCATGGGACCCTGAGTGACTGTACAGGTGCCACACACGAGCTCTGGTCGCGATCCAAGGACAGACAAGAAATGCAATGCATGTGTTCAAAGACATTCAGGAAGCTGCTAGGAAGTTTCTCCCGCCTTCAAAAGCTCTGAACTGGGGAGGCTGCAGGAGGTGGTTGGATCGCTGCCCCCAGCCCACCCCCACTGAGCACGATCCTGCCATGTTCCTGTGGAACTGGATCCTCGAGGACGGTCTAAAGTTTGTTTAACCGACCCTGAGGTCCCCCTTCCCTGAACCTCATGACAGATGAGCTCACACATTTCTCGAGTGTGGAAACGACTCGAGCCAGAGTTTTCTGTTCGCTGCATGGGAAACCGCCCCCAAGTGCACCAGAGTCGCTCCCGGAGTAGCTCCAATTACTTCCCATCTTAGAGAAGGGAGAACTGGAAGCCAAAGAGACCTCTTCGCTCTGCGTCCCCGAGCAGATCTACGATAAGCGGGGCTATGTAGAAGCAGAGTAATTTCTTGGGTTATGTGGTCCCCCTCCCCCGAGATCTTTTTTAAAAAGATGTCCCCATTCTCTCCAACAGGGGACAAAGGGACGCCGGGCGGAGGCAGCCAAGACGCAGGAGTGAGGCACGACAGGGAAGAGAAGCCGGCTGAGTCGTGTAGGATGGGCGGTTCCTGCAAGGATTCCCCAGGGGCCTTGACTGGACCCCCACTTAATTTGTGGGAGGACCACTCTGGGTGCTGCAGAATGGGTGAGAGGCGATGACAAGTGGAAGCAGGGAAATGATACAGGAAGCTAGAAACCCAGACCTATCCCCGGGGCGGACCCCGTCTCCTCCCACCCTTGTCCCTCTGAACCTCCACGTTTCCGGCCCCTGGAGACAATGCTGCCTGAGCCGCCAGCGGCCAGTGCAGCAGACCGACTCCTCCACCCTGTTTCTCCGGTCCCGCGCTGGACGCCGCGGCTGTGTCCGACCTCTGCGCACGTTTGCAAGCGCTCCTTTCTTTCTGCACCCATCCTTCCTTCGGGGAGCGGGCGCGCGCGCACACGCACACGCACGCAAGCTAGACCCTGGTCTGAGCAAGAACCGCTGGGCCAGTGCTGGCACTAGCCTAGTCCTGGAAGCCCAACTGATAGGTTAGGCGCCTGGAATGGTGCGGCATCCTGGCGCATCAAAGGAAAACAGAACAGCAAAACAGGCGTCGGGAGGGCGGCGATGGGGATGGGGATGGGGACGGGGGTGGGGGAGGCGGGGATTTACAACCCGGAGGCCTAGTTGTCCCTTTGTAAGTCTAACAAAAGGTGGCGGCTGCAAACTGTGAACTCCGGGCGAACGCTTTGACCCCACCCTCTGGATCCCCCGCTGGCGACATTTGCATTGGCTAAAAGCAGCAAATGTTGCAATGGTTGGTCTGGAGCGCGCACGCTGAGGACTCGGTTAGCCAGCCAAAGAATCCAGCCCTCTCCCGAAGCACGGAAGCAAAAGCACAATGGCACAACGCTGCTCTCGCTGCAGCAGGGTCGGCGAGACGAGCCGCCCGGGAGGGACGCCGCTCGCACAGCCCCAGCCAGCAGGTGCACGCAGGGCCGCCGCCCACCCGCGCCTGCAGTAGAGCTCTACACGCGCGGAGCCCGAGGCCGGCCGGCAGCGACGCCGCAGGCCGTCCGCGGTACTGCAGCGCTCGCTCCGCGGATGGGGCGAGGTCAGGAGGACGCGGGGCTCTACCGCCGCGCATGCCCGCTGCTCGCTGCAGCTCCCTGCCAGCCCCACGCCCGGGCCGGGGCCCGCGCGTCCCCGGGGAAGACGGCCTGTAGGGTCTGCGCCCCGCGCCCGGCCAGGAGTTCGGGAAGCGTCGGGCCGCAGGGACCTGAGTCTAGCCTCAAGCTCTCTTCTCAGTTCGGACAGCCTCCGGAAAAGGCTGTATGTAGCCTTTTTAGGGTTGAGAAAAGCTGCGCAGAAAAGAGACCGGCAGTAATTTGCTCAAGGTCACACCTCGGGTGGAGTTGAGTAATGGGATTCCACACCCTGAGACCCAGCAGCGGGAGGAAATCTGATTTTGAATAGCACAGCTGTCTTCTAGGGTTGCGAGCAAGAATCTTCTCTTTCAAAAATGCGCAAATTAAGGTCGAAAGTGACTCGAAATTTCCGAAATGCATGAAAACAATAACAAAAGCCACCTCCTTGGGGCACCCGGTATGCAAACCTGCTGGCACTCCAGACTGCATATCTTTGCTTCCCCCTCACGGGTCCTGGCCCCCCCCTCCACCGATACTGTCCCTGAACAGGATGTTAGAGACCTGGCCCTTTTCCAAGGCCCAGTGGGGTCAAGTTCTTTCCTCTGAAGGCTGCTCTTTCCTTTCACCAAAGCTCTTTTCCGACTTCCGGTCTTCCTGTGACTGGTTCCTACCCTTGGCTGAAGCTCATCTTCCAAGTCCCCTTCTTTGAGCCTTTCCGAGAACCCTTTCTCTTGATTTCCAACGCCTTCCACACCACACCACCCGGTTTTAGTTCCTCCCTGCCTCTAGTGCTCCGTAATATTAGGCGTGTGCTCCTTCCTTAGCTGTGTAAGGTGTCCGACCCCACCCCAATGAAAGGTATGCTCCCTGAGGACCGTGACTTATCTTGTCCCTCACACCAACCTCAGCACCTACCTGTGCCTGAGCCAAACATGCACTTGAGAAATATATACCGAGTGACTGGCAGCTCCCAGCCCTTACACTCAGTAGTTTTGCTCCGTCTTGCCTCCCCTCCCCTGTATGTGAGTCAATCATTTCTGGGAGTTTGTATTCCTTTCTGTAACAAACAGTGTAGAGTCTCAGTTCTGGGGGCTAGAAGTCTGAACTCAAGGCAACAACGGAGCCACCCTCCCCGCTGCCCTATAGGGAGGACACTTACTTGCCTTTCTCACTTCTAAGAGCCCGTGTTCCTCACTCGTGACAGTATCACTTCTGTCTTACAGGACCCGTTTCTCTTGTGTCTGAGTCCTCAGTGGCCTTTTCTTGGAATCTCTCTTCCAAAGACAGGAATCTCTCTTCCTATGGGACCAGGTCTCACCTAAAGACTTCATCTTAACTGTATCCACAAAGACACCAAATAAATTCACCTCCACAGGTGTGAATTTGCCTTCACTGGGGATTAGAGCTTTAATACATCTCTTGGAGAGACGCAATTCAACCCTTAACAGGGGTGATCTAGAGGCACTGAAAAGGATTTAGACAAACCAAACTGGAGGGCAGGGAAGAGGATGCAGAAAGGGAGGGAATGTGCACTGGTTTCATGTCCAGTAGGAGCACTGCTGGGCGAGTGCTCCTGCATGAGAGGCGTCGGAGGACACCGCTAGCCTGCAGGGGGTCTGTCCTTGCTTGGCCAGCCTTTTCCTAGAGTGTAAGCCGTTCATTTCCGACCTCCACAAGGCATTTTATCTCGTGGAAGGGGCTCCTGCGAAATATAAAACAGTAACGATTATTGGGCACTTCCCCTCTGTCCAGGGCTGTGCTAAGCCTTGACCTTTCTGTTGTTTAATCTTGACAACTCACTTGAGGTAGATCCTGTGATTCCGTGGGTTTTACATGAGAACTGAGGATAGGGCACAGGTTCACAGCCTCTTCGTACTAGAAGAGTGGGGATTGAGAAACAACTCCAGAGAAATTTCCCGGAAACCCAGAGGTACTTTCATGGAGTCTGTGTGAGCCCAAAGGGCAGAACTGTAATGCATGAGTGGAAGTTAGAAGGAGAGGCAACAATTTGGGCTAACTTTTGAGGACATTCCCTACTAGTTAGATTTCTGATTCTCCAATACCTAACTTTTTCCTGGTTTGCCTCCTTTCATCGCTAGAAACCGAGGCAGCAGCCAGTGAAATGCCCTTCCCGAGCCCACCCCGCCCTTGGGGGCGACTTCGAACTCGGCCCTGTACTCTGATATGAGATCTTTGAACACGTGGTTTTTCTGAGAAGAGGCCCAGGCGCTTCTCTGGGCTCTAGGAAGTAGCACCAGGAGGCTGGCAGCTCCCTCCTGGGCACTGGGGTTGGTAATGGTAGCACAGAGCCCTGGCCACTGGTGGTCCTTCCTGGCATGGCACTCTCTCTGCCCAGCTCTTGAGAGTTGGAAGGTGGGCATGCACGCTGGTCCTGTGGTGTCTTCCCGAATTCCGTGTCTCCTGTTGAAGAACTGCCCCAGCCCTGTGTCTTGTCCCTGCTGCCCCACAGAGGAGGTCCGCGCGCCACGGTGGTCATCCACGCTGGCTGACCGTTGACCTCTGACCTCCCAGAGGAAGGCACTGAAAGCGACTGTGCTCTTCCCAGAACTTTGACATAATCTTTCAGCAGTTATTCCTGGAGCGGCTGAGTCCCCGCCACCTGCTGGTCATACTAGGCAGCCATTTTACTTTGTGGGCAGCAGCGTCCGAGTCACTGACGACAGGGACGCCAGCAGTGGGGTTCCCTCTCTTTCGCAGAGGCCGACTATTCCAGGTGCATCTTCCTTCCAAAAGGTCAGGCGTGTAGGGTTGGGGGGAAGTTTCCTCGGAAATAGTATGAGTCCAAGGAGGAGCGAAAGGCGCTGGCGTTCCGTGAGCGCTCCGACGGTCTGTCCCGTCTGACCTGCGTGACAGATGACGCTCGGCCGCTGCAGGCCCGCCCGATCTTCTGCACTTTTAGAACTGAAATCAGAGACTCGCGGGGAGCGCTCGGGGCTCTTTCCCGACCGCGGTCCCGCACAAGGGAGGTCAGGGAGTCGGACTCGAACTTAGGCCCTCAAGGTCATCTCGTTCACTGCTCTCTCCAAAGAGGCCGTCAAGAGCTGACGTTCGCAGCTACTTTTCCGCCGCCTTCACGCACCCGCCGGGAACTTCCAGCGCCACGGGGCGGGGGGCACGTGCGGCCCCAGCCTGGGCACGGACCCCGCCCGGGCACCCAGCGGGCGCCCCGCGGCGGGCCCAGCTAGAAGCAGTCTGCCCTCCTGCAGGGCGGGCCCCGGCGGGCGGGACCCGGCGGCCGGGCGGCCGGGCGGCCGAGCGGGTCGAGCGCGGGAGCACGGCAGCGGCCGGCGCGTCGGGAGCGAAGCCGGCGCTGGAGCCCAGGCCGTGTCCGCGCGCAGTGCGCAGGCGCGCGGCCGGCTCCGCCCCCCAGTAGAGCTCTACCGCGGCGAGCGGCGGCCTGCGGCGGGCGGTGAGCGCCGCTTCCCGGGCCGGAGCGGCCGCCGGTGAGTGGCTGCGCCGCGCGGAGGACGCGGGCCGGGGCGCGGACTGCGGGGCTGGCGGGGCTGGCGAGGCTGCTGCCAGCGGGGCCGCGGCGCCGGCGTCGAGGCGGGGCCCGGGCCGGGCCGGCCTGGCTGCTCCCGGGAGGCCGCGGGGACTGGCGGGCGGGGAGGCGCGGGCCGGGCCGAGGCGCGTGCGGGCCGGCGCCGCCGCCCGCCTTTGTGCCGCCGGGGCCGCGGAGGCGCCGGAGCGCGGGTCGTGCCGCGGGGCCCCGGTCCCCGGTCCCCGTCCGCCCGCCGCCGCGGCCTCCGCGACGCCTCCCGGGCCGGCTGCCGGCGCCGCAGGAAGTGTCGTCAGGAGCCATTTTTAAAGCCTCCTGCGGGCCCGAAGGGCCGGGAGCGAGCCCGGCCGGGGACCGCGCCCGCGGCCGGCGGTGCTCGTCCCACCGGCCGGCATTGTCTTCCTCGGGCCGGGCGCGGTCGGGGTGGGCTTGTCGCGCCTGCAGCATCTTCGGCGACAGTCGCGAGCCTCGGTGGGCTCCGTGCTGCGGTGGTGGCCGCGGATCCCGGCCCAGCCGCCCGTTCTGCCTGTGGTCTGTGCTCCTCGGGAGGCAGAGGACGAAGCTGCTTCACCGGAAAGGGACAGCCTCGGGGAGAATGAAAGAAAACGCTTCCAGCCCTGCGTCTTCTGGCTCGTCCAGAAATCTCCTTAACATACCCCCGACTTCAAAACCTGGAATAGCCCACAGTTGCCCCGCTCCCCATTCAGACATAAAAATGAAACACGGAGCCCTTAAAAAATAAGTCAACACCGTCCAATGGTAGTGTTCCCGCTGAGTTGTGTTCCCGTAGCCTTAGAGTCAGGTCACCAGGAGTAGGGGAAACCGTGGTCCCCTGGGGCTCCAGAGCCTTCTAGAGCCGAGCAAAGCCCAGCGAGGAGCCAGCGGGTGGGTGTTGCTCAAGCCCTGGCCGGGGCCCAGCGCCTGGACAGAGCTGGTATCCACGAGACTGAGCTCCAGCTCTTCTCGGTCACGTGCCGAGACCCCAGCCTGGGCATCACACATCACCGGCCAAGGGCTTGGAAGCCCCCAAATGGTGGTTTGGAAACTAGTATCTAGCCTTTTAACTAGAATGTTTGGCTTTTCAAATTATACGACATGGATGTTATTAAATTTAGAATGCACTCAAATTTTTTTAAGGAAAGGTGCAGGCAGGAATGAGGGCAAGTAGGCAGGAAGAGAGAGGAAGAGGAAGCATTTTATTTTTATTTAGCTGTTTACATTGCTTAGGCCCCCAGACCTGGTGTGAGAACCTGGGTTCCTAGGATGCAGGCGGATGCTGCTCCTTCACAGGCGACGGACCTAACCACACCTCCACTAGGACATGCCTCAAATTATTGTCTAATCCAGTCTTGAGAAATAACTTTCATAGTAACTAGTTTTGCTCTGCTGATAGTATGGTGCAGAATGCATTTTGAAAAAACAAAGGCAGGTATTCTTTTTCATTTGGGTCTTCTCCCTGAGGTACACCACCCACCAGTGTCCAATAATAGCAATTAAGAAACAACGTTTCTGTCTCTCCTGGTCAGTTTGCCTGTAAGTAGGGGGTCCTGTCCCAGTTTTCATGCAAAAGGAAGAACAAAACATTTTTACGCTTATTATCTGTCAACGCAGGTATTTCCTCCCTCCCTTTCTTCCTAGTTCTGTGACCAGCGCAGTGCTGTGGGCTGTGGTGGACACCGAGTCCTGAGTGTTGTCAAGCCACCTGGCAGACACATTGTCTTTGTTCACATGTTCCACCTCAGCCGAGTGCTATCTCAGGGTCCATCTTTGGAGTTAAAGTGGCTAGGAAACTATCTCCTCCAGTCTTACTCTGGGGTGGGGCAGGAAGCATCAGGATCAGCTGGGGAGAATTCTCAACCACCTGCCTGCACCCCCACAGGCCAAGGCCAGTGGGTCATTGGGTCCCCCAAGTCCTGGAAGCCTTTGTTTTTCCCTTTTAT
This sequence comes from Solenodon paradoxus, assembly GCA_004363575.1. NCBI lineage: Eukaryota > Metazoa > Chordata > Mammalia > Eulipotyphla > Solenodontidae > Solenodon > Solenodon paradoxus. The sequence goes on from RJWH01003497.1 coordinate 114,623, forward strand.
TTTAAACCCCTTATTTGACTTTGCCACATAACTTTGGGAAGCAAGTTCCCCTGGTTTTCTAGAAGAAAAGTGTTGGAGAAACCAAGGCTCCCTAGCCCTGGTGTCTAGCTTCCATGGACTCTGCAGCAGCTCGCTGCCTCCCCAGGCCTGAGGCTGGACCCTGACCATGCTTGCTGACTGAGATCTGCAGGCTTCAAAGGCTCCAGGCTGGCAGTAAGGACAGTGCCCACTCTGACTTCAACTCACAACCTTGCCCAGTGGGGTAACAGAAAACAAAGGACTTAGAGTCTAGCTGACCAACTCTACCTTAGAAAAGACATGCAGCTTCTCCAGGTCTGCTATCTTGGAAGATGCAGATGACTGAAGGTGTGTTTTCAGAAGAATCCAGATCATGTAGGAGCCTGCTTCAGCAGACACCCCTTCCACCTCACTGGGGCCGCCCAGTGAGTTGCTGAGAGAGCACTCTGGCCAGGTCACTGGGGTGGCATTTTCCCCCTTACTGAGCCCACCCACTTTCTTCTCTCCACCTCCCCTTAAGACTAGAGAGAACAGCCCTGCAGGTCTGGGGGGACATAGCCAGGTTTGTGCGCACTGCGGCACTGTGCCAGGGCTCTCTGAAGGAAGGGGGCGCTTCATCGTGGTGTTTCCGAGGTCAGGCAGCTCAGCCAGGCTAGGACCATCTTCCTGCGTGATCACCCCACTACAACCCAGGGCAGTTGCTTTACCCCGCTTCCAGGCACCCAAGCGTGGTTCAGTATATGACGAATTGCACAGAGGCTGATAGTCTTGCCATTCCCAGTGTCCCTTGGCACCTGTGATACCAGTTTCTGAACCTCAGCTGCGCATTAGAATCTCCCAGTAAGTATTTTAGATTCCCAAGCGCCCGCCCCCTACCCCCACCCCGACACACACACACACACACACACACACACACACACACACACAGCCGGGCCCAGACAGCACTGTTTGTAAAGCTTCAGTGTGCAGTCACTGACACCACCCCAGAGTCTCTGAAAAATAAATTCAGTATCTGGGCCCTGAATGACAGCCCGGTCACCCTAATGCAGCCAGTCAAGAATAGCTGGCTTAGTGGGAGGTAATGCCTCTGTGTTTGATTCTACTTTTTAAACTCTTAATCCATTCTACACAATTTTGGTGTTTTAAGGCCAAAAAGGGGACATACAAAAATATAGATGCCCTAATTTTTATCACCTTTAATGACTTTTTAAGTCACTAGATGCTTTTTACTGATAGAATGTTGTAATACTGGTCATGACACTGATTTTACCTTGCATCTTTTTAGTGCTAATGAGCATATTTGCTCCTCAACCATCTTTTTCACACATAGAACCCTAAATTCTACACTTTAAGGACTCCTCCCACTCATCATCTTTGTTTGGAAAGGTTTTCTCTTAACCTGTTTAAAAAACATTCCTGTAATAATACCGTTTGCTGATGTAGCCTCAGCTGATATGCTCCAAAGTGTCAGGTGCTCCTGGAAGCATTTGGGGGCGGGGGTGGTGTGTGTGTGTGTGTGTGTGCGCGCGCGTGTGTGCGCGTGCGTGTGTGCGCGTGCGCGCGTATGTGTGCGTGCGCAGGGGCCTCTTGCCTCACACCAGCTGAGACTTTCTCAGACCTGTATCTCGTCAGGCTCCCTTGCTTTCCTACTGTCTGCTTCTCTGGACATGACTGAACTCTTCCGCATCTGGAGGAGTCTTACCTTACAATACATACACCGTTGGCCAACCATAAGGTTACCTGCCTTTCCTCCAAATGAGCCATGCAAATTAGGCATGATTATTCCCCTTTGAAAGCGAGAAAGCGGCAGCTGCAGAGGCTCATCAGCCGAGAGCACCAAGCAGATGGTGGAAAGACCTGGCTTTCAGGCCTGCCTTTGGTAATCAGAGGCGGTGGTTCTCTCAGGAACTTGGCATTCTTACCTGGAGAGCAGCGGCGTCAGAAGGAGCACACCTGTCCAGTATTCTCCCGACTCCTGTGGCAGCGTGAGCCACTTGATTTCACAAGGAAATCTAGGACGCTTGTCAGCCACTTGGGAAAGCTTTGTTTTTGTCATCAGGAGGGCCATCAGTTTGCAATTCCATCATTTCTGAGTGCAAGGTAGTAGGGCAAACAAAATACGTAACTGATCTCGTTCCCTGTCCCCTTCAATTCTGATTTTCCTCACGGTCTGCAGACGTTCTTGCAGTGTGGGGCTCTGGTCCAGCTGGGGAAGTAGCAGTTTGTGTCTCTCATGCAGGATCTTTCTCTGATCCGTCATCACTTGTCTGCGTGCTGCCGGGCACCGGGGTGGGTGGTGTACGTGACAGTTTTGGGGCCTGGGAAGCGTTCTCTAGCTTTTGCTGTGGCTAAAAGGAGAGGCGGCCCAGAGAGGTTAGGGGCCTCTGTGGCGGGTGAGCGCTGTGCCGGCATTGCCTGGTGCCCTCCTAATTGCCCTTGTTTGATGACATGAAGCTGTATGTCCTTGCCTGACGAGATCGAGAGACCTCGCTGGTTTCGGACGCAGCAAGAAGAGGCAGGATCACATCTTCCCACTCCATTTCCTTGGCTCTCCGTGGGGTCAGCAGCTATCTTCTGCCCCAGCAAAGGAGGTGGCAGAGGTGGCAGAGGCGGCAGAGGCCACAGCGAATGCGCCACCTCCAGAGAGCACATCCCACATTTTCCTCTTCCTCCAAAGAGGAAGCAGTCAGTCAAGGAGGCTGGGTGAGGTGGCATCAGGAGCCGGCGTGCAGGTGAGGCTCCCGGCGTCGGCGCGGGGCAGGCCGCCAGCACTCCCTTCTCGCCTCACGTCTAGCGTGCAAGGCAGGGACTGGCTCCGGGGGTGTCACACTTCAGAGGCGTGGGCTGGGAAAGGCAGCCCAGGAGCCAGCTTCTCGAAGTGCTCTTGGAGACCAAGCGTCTTTTCCAAGGCCAGTACGTACCTGTTAGCCGCTTTGCCACCAAGTGCGGGTGGAGGGCTCTGCCCCAGAGGTGGTCTTTCAGGCTGTACAACAAACACAGTTGTCAGGGAAATCAGTGTGTACGCTGGAAAGAGCAGCGAATCACCAGGCAGCTCAGAAGACCGTGTTTTAGCCCTGTTGACTGGTTATGATTGACATCATTTCTTATTTTAAAAAAATGGAAATTGTGATGTATGAGTAACCTACATAAGCTTGCGTGTGACTGGTGCATTGTTACATTAACCCTCACGCCCCCCGGGAAATGGCATGGTCCTCTGTTTCCTAGGGGAGGAGTCGGACCGTTCGCTGGGTCCCACGCCTGGAAACGGGCTGAGTTACAGCCCAGCAATCTGATTCCAGAGTCTGGAACTTCAGACACTTATATTATTTCTCGCTCATTCTCTTGACATTGGGTGTTTCCAGTCTTTAGAAGTAAGTGCTTGCTCCTTAAGAATTTAGATTGTGACTTCAAGATTCTTAGAACTCAGTGTCACTGAACTGATTTCTGACAAGCCCTAGTTTCTCCCTTGCGTCTCTCACTACACGTCTTTAAGGAGCCCGGGCGCGTGAGCTCACAGGCCAGAGAACTCACCAGCAGCAGGTGCTCACTTGAGCCTTTCGAAACTGGGAAAAGACACAGCTCATCCCGGAGGAGGCCGGGTAACACGCTGCCACCCGTCCGGGGCGCGCGGGGGTCTTCGCTGGTGCTGCAGGCCATTCTGCATGAAAAAGTGCATTGTGAAAAATATAGGCGAGTAAAATTAAAGGGGCTTTTATGTATTGTGTCAAAGTGATCCCATACTCACTGTGTTTTTGAGAACTTTGCTACTCGCCCTGGAAAGTGGTGGCAGAAGTTTTTGAAGCAGGGCGCTGTGAGCTGGATGGTCGCTGCCCACTGCTGCCCGTGCTGGTCCTGCCTCAGGGACCGCGGCGCACGCACAGCCTTTATCTGCGTGCTTTAGATGCTCCTTGGGCATCGCCCCGCGGGGCAGTGGTTTGCCAGAGGACTTGGTCATGGGGGTGGCCACGCCTGGCTGTGGACCAGGCAGAGGACGTCGCGCAGAGGGAACGGGCCCAGGGCCCATCGCTCAGGAGTGCCCATGTGGACAAACCAACACCACAGCCATCTCAGTGTGTCCCTGCCTCTGCATCCCTTCACTAGGCACACTGTTGTCAAGGCCGGCGAGAACCCTGCCTCTTGAAGAAGCTGACGTCCTTTGCACTGGACAGAGGTCACGCCATGTAGAAACATGGCGCTGTGTTGGGAAAGATTAGAAGCCAGGAAACCACTTGGCAGACAGGTGCGTTAACTGTCTCATCTCCCGCAGTAACCTGTTCTGTTCACCACAGCCGCACACTTTGTACAGGCGGCCCCTCTTCAGGCCTCATTCAGAGTGACACCCACGACTTTGTGGGGTGCTCCAGCTGGCAGGCGACCTCTCCAGGACCTGCATCAGGATGCTCTCCGCCTCGCACGTGTGTTCGTGCAACACTGCTACTGGGCTTAGACTCCTCGACCCTGGTCTCAGGAGGGACAGCACCTCCCAGCTTTACAAGGATTTGGAGAGAACGTGGCAGAACTGCCGTCTGTGATTTTTTGAAGGATCTTGGAAGCTGATACAGGTGCTGGAAAATGGAAAATGTACAAATGGAATCCTACAATGGATGATTCTTCAAATAGAGGGCTCTCATCACGCGCTTTTCCTGAGTCTTTCTTAGGATGAATGTGTGAGCTACTGCGTTGAAAGAGCTGGTCAGAAGCTGTTCTGGACAAGGAAGTGTCTCGTCTTCCTCCCCACCCCGCACACCGGTAGAATATTGAGGCAGAGAGCAAAGGCATCGCTGTCCGCTGGTGCGCAGCTCTTCGGGTCGGAATTGAGAACTCGGGACAGGGCGAGAGAAGAGACGTGCGGAGTCATAGCCACGTGGTTCTCAAGGGTCAAGCTAGCTGTTGCCCCAGAGTCACGATATAAGAAGGTGGCGAAGGTTCATGTCAGGCTGGGTTTCGGCTTCATTTCGGGGTACAGTTCTTGACAGTGCACACATACAAAAAGACAACCAGCCACCTGAAAGTGGGAAGGAGTCTCCCGTTTGCGGCCACAGTGGGATGGACACCAACCCGTGATCAGGCAGGGGCGACATTGTCCAGGATGTGAATGTTGCCGGATGTTCCAAATAGTGGTTCCTGACACTGGCTTTTCCGGGAGCACGTGCGCCAGCTGCACGTGCCTTTCCCGCTTCTCTCTCCCCTCTGAGATTTAGACCCACTAGCTTCAGGGTGAAGCTCAGGAGTCTCTCAGCTGTGATGCTGAGGTATGTCCAGATTGGGGGACCCCAGGACCAGATCCCCTTTGGGCCTGCAGTTTTCCTGGGCTCTGCTTGCGGCCCTGGCCAGCTCCACCTCCACAGGGTGCAAGCGCCCACGTGAGGGTGAGGATGGCAGTAACACTCTTAACAAAAAGATGACTTTGGGGGTCTGCAGGGTCAGACTGGCCTAGAGACCACCCAGATGGACATAGATGAGCACACAGAGGAAGTTAGATGGTTGCTTATGGTCCCTTTATTACAGCCTGCATTCTGGGTGTCACTTCTGTCCTCAATGTTCAGACATCTGGAGAATGAGGTGCGTCAGCTCCTGCATGTGACTGCTGAGTGGCCTGCCTGCCATGCACAGGGAGGCAGGGGACGAGGACAGGCCTGGCCTTTGCCAAACTGCTTGCTCATCATTTCGCCAGTTTGAGGCCCCCCATCCTTTCCCGTCATGGGCCCCTGCAGGTTTGTGTCTGGAGGTGAAGGAGCAGACACAGCACAGCCTCTGTCCCCCAGGTGTCTACATGGGAGACAAAGGAGAGAGCGAGTCTGGCCGTGTCCTCAGATGCCGCCAGTTTCGGTGTGCGCCAGGAATCGCTTTGAAAGGAGGTACCTGTCTTTGCAGAAGCAAAATGGACTAAAGTGATGCTGCCACAGAAAATGAGGCTTGTTGTCCAACATGGCCTGTTCGCAAGGTGCTCCCCAAAATGCTTCTGTGGACAGGCTCCACGCTGCCCCCGAAGAGCGGTCAGCAGTCATTGCCGCTCTTGCCTCTGCTCCGGGCCCCCCCGCCAACCTGAGATGCGTGCAGTGTGGCTGCTGGCTCTGAGCACACCCATGCCCAAAGGAAGCCCTCAGTGTGCCATCCTCGTGGGGGGCTCCATGGCGCCTGCATTTCGTCACTGGAGGTGCCGCAGCAGTGTGGGTCGATCTGCGGGACCGCCCCACATCTCCGTCACTGCAGGGGGCTGGCTCAGGGTCCCCGGTCCCCATGCCAGAGGAGAGAGAGGAGGCTCCAAAGGTTTCCGTTTGAAGCTGGGTTTTTTACGGCCATCCAAGAGAGGCTTTTAGAAGATCCAGACTTGAATGGTTTTCTTTTGGCTCCTCCTCGTTCTGAAAAGATGACTAACGTTCTATAAAGTCATTCCCTGTGGCACTCGCTTGGTGGGTCTCGCTCTGGCAAACGTTTTCCTTCCAGTGCTGCGCCCAGGCGCCTTCACCCTGGCTAGGTCTCGCCCTCCACCCTCAGTACAAACCAGGTGGTGTCGCCACTGCCTTCTCCCTCAGGCAGATGAAAAGCCTCACCCTATGCAACGTCCATGCATTAGTCCCTAAAGTGACAGAAAGGTCTTTGCTTGACCACGTCCCCACCCCTCTGTCCCTGTCTGCCATTCTCCCCTCCTTGCCCCTCACCCTTCAGCCTCAGCCTTCAGCTCTTCCTGCCTTCTCCAGGCCCCTCGGACAGACATTGCTGCCTCTGCTCGAAACACTTCTCCCAGGCCACCCCCACCCCCACCCCCAGCTGCCCCAGGCTCTGCCACTGCCAGCTGTTCCTGACCAGCCCCACCTCACACAGCCACTCCCTGTCCCCGTGCTTTGCTCCACAGCTTGTTTACACTACCTCCCAGCATCCGGCTCGCTTCCCTCTCTCCCCTCAGAAGGGACGAATGTGCTTCGGGTCTCTCCATCAGCGCCTGCACGTGGCAGGCGTGCAGCAAGAGGAAGAAGCGGGTGTTGGTCCTGCTCATGTTGACAGCGCTTCACGGCCGATGCTTGTGAGAGCAAGCGGAGCGTCCGAATGATCTGAAACGCGCGCTGGTGGTCAGCTCCCATGTGAAAGGGCCGAGGCCCGGGCTCACGCTTGGTCACGGTGTGTAAAGCTGAAATGACAACGCACCGGCCAGGTTTCGGGGGCTGACTTGCACGATTCCCGTGAGGCGACTAGGGTGTCCTCGGTGATGCTCACGGAGACTGTTCTCGGGCCAGCGGCGATTCTGGGTGGCGGCGCCGGCTCCTTCTCTGGCTCCTGGGCCAACGTGCTGCTCTTCAGGGGCTGAGACTTGTGTCTTCCGCTCAGGCTTGTTCCCTGTGTTGTGTATCACATGTGTCTGATGTCCAGAGTTCATGTACAACCCTCAAGGTCATTGAGATCTGGGCGAGGCGGGACGAGCGTAGCTAAGGCTGGCATTCGTATATTCACCATGCTTTCTGATCTCTCCCCATAGTACCGCCTGGTGCAGGACTGGGAGCAGAACTGCAGTTGGCGGGCCCCTTCCCGCCGTGCGGGGACATCTCCAGAGGTAGAGGGAGCGGAGCGCCCCCAGGAAGTCGCTGCTGCTCTGCCACCTGAAGTATTTGGAAGGAGGATGCCGAAGGGTTGTATCATGTGACGACTTTGTGGATTCACTGGGACCCTTTTTAGAAATGCAAATAAAGAAAATGAAGGACATTGGACAGCAGTTGTACATGTCACAGGTGAACAGCGGACGGGATTCCTTGACCATGTCGCCCAAACAGCCTCATGCCAGCAGAGCCATGCGAGCAGACAGACAGGACGCGCAGGCGCCTCTGTACCAGGGCTCCGAGGCCGCGGCCGCGCTGAGGACCATCGCCACGTGTGTGAAGTGCAGAAGCGCTCACGAGGTGCCCCGGCAGGACGCCAGCAGGGGCGCGGGGCCCAGCCCGAAGGGAGACAAGTACGTGTGCTTCAGGTGCAGCCTCGGGGCGCCGCCTGCCCGCTTCCACTTCGTGAACGGTGACCCCGGCGCCGCGCCCGTGGGGAATAAAACGGAGCTCGCTGCCGGCGCCGTCAGCAGCAAATTCAAGGTCAGGAACTTTAAGCCCGGCAAGTACTACTGCGACAAGTGCCGGTTCTCCACCAAGGACCCGCTGCAGTACAAGAAGCACACGCTGCAGCACGAGGAGATCAAGTTCGTCTGCTCGCACTGCAGCTGCGTCTCCTACACCAAAGGGGAGTTCCAGCGGCACCTGGTGAAGCACACGGGCGTCTTCCCGTACCGCTGCGAGTACTGCGACTACGGCGCCATCCGCAACGACTACATCGTCAAGCACCGGAGGCGGGTGCACGAGAGGGCGGGGGGCAAGCGGCCGCCCAAGACCGCGGCCCGGCTGGAGCCCAAGCGCGCGGGCGCGCCCAGGCCGCACACGGAGCTCTTCAGGGCTGCCGGCGCCCGGAGCACCTTTCCCGGCCGGCTGTCCCACCAGCTGTCCAGGTTCTCCCTACACGCCGGCCAGGACAGAGCGCGCAGTTTGTCGCTGCTGCCCGACTCGCAAGAGCGCCAGAAGGATGTGGTGTGCGTTCCCAGGAAAGTCACCCTGTCGGAGCCGCGGGACGCCAGCCCGCTGGAGAACAAGAGCGTGGAGGTGGAAGTGCTGTCCCCGGCGAGGGAGCCGGTGCAGCCCGGGATGCCGCTGACCGTCGTGGCCCCGGCGGAGCTGGTGGTCCCCACCAACTGCTTGGCCCAGCTGATGGATGTGAAGGTGGTCAATGGGACTCAGCAGCTGCTGCTGAAGCTCTTTCCCCTGGAGGAAAACAACGGCCTGGAAGCTGGAGGGGGCACCAGGGGCGCAACAAAGGAGAAGGGCTCCCGCGAACACGACAGGGGTGTTTCCGCGGAACAGGCAGCGCCACTCGCGATTAAAGGGGATGTTGGAAAGCTTGCAGGCCTTACTGGCCTTCAGTCCTCATTTCAGAAGCAACTTAAAAACGTCCAGTGGGTCAGGTCTTACGATTTGTTCATGTCCAGCTCCAGGGCGCGCAGGCCCGGGGAGTCGCTTCTCCACCCCGAGGCCATTGACGATGTGCAGAGAAGGAGCGGTGTGTGTCCACGGAGAGCTCTCCTTCCCTCCTATGCCTTCAAAGGCCGTGCTCCGCCGTCCCTGGCAAAAAACGGCGTTTTCTGTGACCTCGGTGCGGCAGCCAGCCCTTTCCCCTATAAGGCCGCGGTTTCTCTCAGTGAGGACACAAGACTGTTACGTGGTGACTCACAGGAGTTGTTCTTCCCTCTCACTGCCTCCCCGGCAACCATTTCCTTCTCTGGAGAAAAGGGCTTATTGCCCCTGAATAGAAACTACCTGGAATCTAGAAGTGAGATGAGTATTCCTGTGACAATGGTTCCGCCCAGTAGGAAGCTAAGAGCCAGCCAGATGGAGGAACGCAGGACCGTCCCCACTGTAGGCCAGACCTCCCGAGAGAAAAGTGAGTATTCACACGTGGACTTAACCGGGGAAGACAGAGTCCGGGCCCAGCCACCCGGGGGCCCACCTGCGGAGGTGACGGATTCCGAGAAGACCAGTGACCCATTTGAGGGCCCCATCATCTCCTCGGTGTTTTCTCTGAGCTCTGGGTCGGAAAACGTCCCCGAGGGTGTTAAGTGGAACAGTTCGACGTCCAAAATAAAGTCCATTGAGCTCTTGCGCCGGAAGATAGCGCAGTTAATAGAGTCCTGTGGCAAACCGTCGTCTCTGGCGGCCAGTGGCGCACACTGTCCACCTGCCGGACAGGCGTCCAAGGGCACTTCCAAAGCTAGCCCTGCAAATATTCAAGAACTCAGCGTGTCGCTTACTGGCAGCGGCTTTCCCTTGGGCATGTCCCAGAAACCTCGGGATGGTGGCCCTCACGCCCCTCTGCCTCACCCGCAGGTGTTCCCCCCGTTTGCAGAAAGCAGCGAAGGGAAGGCTGGCAGCAGAGCGGCGCGGAAGGCTGCTGTGACGGCCCCGGTGTTGATCCCCAAGGGGGCGGTGCTGCACGTCGTGAATTCCTCCCAGGACGCCCGCATCATCGAGGCAACCTGTGGGGCGCCCGGCAGCGTCCCCTGCGGCAGCATGCAGTCACTGAAACCCCTTCCATTCTGCCCAGTGGCGCAGCCAGGCACAGGCCTGTGGTCTTGGAGCAGCGGAAGTGGGCCAGTGGACATGTCCCGCAACCCTGACCTGCCTCTGCGGCCCAAACCCAGGAGAGAGAGTGCTGTTTGCGGCGCCCCCGCCAGAAGACCCAGCTCCCTGCATGGACAGCAGGAGGGCGGCGAGCTGGGTAAGCCCGGGAGACTCCTGTCCCGAAGCCTCCCTGCGTACAGCAGAAGTAAAGCCAAGCAAGTCAGCTCAACCAAGAGGAAAAGCAAGTTTCAGGCCGACGCCAGCCGCTGTCTCAAGGACCCTGCCATGTTTCAGGTGGCAAGACAGCTCCGGCTGATAGCGGCTCACCCCGAGCAGCTGATTAAATGCCCCCGGCGGAACCAGCCGGTCATCGTGCTAAACCACCCTGATGTCGACTCCCCCGAAGTGTCCAACGTGATGAAGGTGATTAACAAGTACAAAGGCAATGTCCTCAAGGTCGTCCTGTCGGAGCGGACTAGGTGTCAGCTCGGCATCCGGCGGCATCATGTCCGACTGACCTACCAGAACGTGGAGGAAGCCAGTCAGGTCAAAAGGCAGATGATGCTGAAAATGAAACTTAAAAAAGTCCATAAAAACAACTACCAAGTGGTGGATTCCTTGCCCGACGACTCATCACAGTGCATATTTAAGTGCTGGTTCTGTGGGCGGCTCTACGAAGACCAGGAGGAGTGGATGAGTCACGGCCAACGGCACTTGATCGAAGCAACTAGAGACTGGGACGTCCTGTCTTCTAAGGGCAAATAAGTCATCAGCGGGTCTTGGAGGCGCACACTGTTTTTCTTTTACTTGGTTCGGGTGGTTTCCCCGCCCTGCTCCCCCGACCCGGTAGAGAAATGCACCTGGTAGGAATGGCGGAGCCATCCGTCACATCCCGTCCTCAGGAGGCTGGTGGAGAGCCCGGCGTTGACCCGAGATGTGTGGCTGGTCCTTGGAAGGCACGTGAAACCCCTGAACTAGTTGGCACAATGGACATGTGTCCAGGTGTCCCTGGAGAGAATACGTGAAACTGGCAGCGGATTCCCGTGGCAGCCGAGACAGTTGCGATACCACATCTTCCATCATACATGCAAAGGGGCACAGAGCATTTTGCACATTCTCGACAGCAAATGGCTACTTAGGCGTGATCTCCACGTGTGGAGTGCTCATCGCTCGTTTTTTCCGGTCCCTTCTATCTCCTGAATGTTGGTTCCCACGAAAATCCTGCATGTTGCTCTGTCAGCTGTCACATTCGGGCCTCGGAGAGCAGCCGTTCTGCAGGCCCTGCGGCCACCCCCTGGTGCCCAGTGTCCACGTCATACAGCGCAGCTGTTGGCCCCTTTCCAGAACAAGCCCAAGGGTTTGCCTGAACGGACCTTCAGCAGCAGGTCTTAGAAGAACACTCAAGCTTTTTGCTATCTTTGTAACTTGATTTCTGATATTTGCGGAGGGAATGTGCCTTTTTGCCAAAAAAAAGTTATCCGTGGAAAATAGGTAAATCTAGTCTCCCACCCTTCCCACTCAGAGTAGCCAGTTTCAGGTGGGACGGCACGGGCCTCTCACCACGGACACACTTGGGAGGACAGGGCAGGGTTACAAAGTCGCGGCTTTCATCGTGAGCCGCCGCCGCCGCTGCTGGCGGCTGGAGGCTGGAGTGGCCGCGTGCTCGCTCTCCCCAGAGTCCCCGCTGCTCCCGGTCCTGCCTGCCCTCCCCTTGCCATTTTCTGAGCAGACTCCACCAGCCGCCTCCCCTGCTCACCTCCTGCCCCCCCCCCCCCTTTGTGCCTTTGAGGCCCTGCAAGGTTTTCCCTGCGAAAATACCAAAAACAGGCCAATGGGAGCTCCGCACCAACCATCTGTTGCGGTTACAGGGGTGCCCTGGTTCTCATCACCTCTCCCCTGCGCTCCTGGCCACAGGCCCGCCCGCCCGGCTGCCCCGTCTCCTCCTCGGCAGCAGCTCCAGCAGGTCCCTCGTCCGTGCCGCTCGGGTGGAGCTGCGGGCCCTGCTGTCCTGCGCAGGCGCTGGGACAAGTCTCCGCCCCCCCGCCACCGGCGCCTGTTCTGATAGGCCGCTGGCAGGTGCGGCGCCCACGTGTCCAGTTGCGCGGCCCCGCCTCCGGGAATCCAGCGGCCAAGGAAAAGGAACGAGTCGTTAGGCTGCAGGGGCGCCAGATTTCGAGCTGTGCCCAGTCGGAGACGTTTCCCCCTCATGGGGAGAGTAGACTGTCCTGATAGGTGGGGTTGTCATTCTAAAGTGGGTTCCGACGACAGGCGACATGTCCGTCATTCAGTATGTGGTCAAGTTGATTAGCTTTTATTGAGCTGTACAAGTTTTTTTAAGTGTGTATGTGTGTACACCTACACACGTTTTTTACCATATGAAGCAAGAGCTGCTTTTCTGATTTCCTATTTTGTAACGGACCGAGTGGGCCCAGAAAAAGACTTTCTTTTATATTCTAGAAATAATTTATTTTGGAAGCACATTTTTGTAATGACCTGAGCTCACTTTTCGGAAATGAAAGCACAGGGAAGGGCGGGTCTGGCTGATCCGACCCCAGGGCAGGCGGGACCTGGGGTCATGTCACAGTATTCATTCGGTGCTTTCGGAGCAGCGGACCTGGGTCCCACCACATCATCGGGGTGCGTCCCGTCCCGTCCCGTCCCGGGGCGTCCGCCGCAGCCCTGCCCCGCCGCCACGTGAAGGAGGCCCGAAGCAGTGGAGAAGGAAAAGCTGTGATTTGTATTTTCTCCTTCCGTACCTCACCGCATCGTAGCATCTTCGCTGAAAGGCTGGACCGGGGCCCCTCAGAGAAGGCGACGGGCCCACAAGTGAGGGTGTTACACGCCGGCATGAAGTCGTTATTCACTTGAGCAGCGTCCACTGCTCCCCAAGTATTACCGGAACCTCGGCTCCTGTGCGCAGGGGGCTCCATCCTGTGAGTAGATTACGTAGCTAGGCTTTGGGAGATTTCAGAGCTACAGTACTTTTTGAGGAATTAAGAGGACTCCTGGAAGTTGTAAAAATGTGAGAAGACAAAAGAAAGGCTGTGTTTTTTCTATAAAGAACTTTAGAAAATAGCTTGTTGACATGTAGGTAAAGGTCATGGAGATGTCCTCTCTAACAGTTGGAGAAGGTAGGGTTAGAACTATGTTGGACCCTTGTGTACTTTTCTTACCTTGATGTGAAGGGCTTCTGCTCAGTGACTTTATTAATAGTACTTACTAATAAAATTATTTTAAACTTATTTTTTAAAGTAGACTTTCTTTGGGGGATCAGACATGAAACGATCTTGTTCTATTTATGATATGACAGTGAAAAGTGAAAACAAGAAGACGCAGTAGACTAATAGATTATATTTTACTCAAACTTTTAACCCCGGCCCCACATATCTGAGAGCCCTGTTACAGGCCAAGTATTGCTTCTGGAGTTAAATGAAACATGTATTAACCTGCCAAAGCTCCACCCCTCTTTCTTTAGGACAGACTGTCATCTCAGAACATGAAGAATTAACGCTGCTCAGCCTTTGGAGTCATTTTTGAATCTGTAAATGTCACTGCGAGCAGAAAACAAGACATTGCATCGCGTGTCAAGCATTATGGGAAATCTGCAGTAACCGCATCTGCTGCTCTGGTTGGGAAACACGTTTGTATAGAGGTAGACAAGTCGGCATACATTTTGTTAAATAAAGCAACTGTAAAACTTTCTCGGTCCTTTGATTTCAAACGTTCCGCACATTGGCTCTTTCTTACACAACCTGCCTGGTACAGCTCAGCCCGCTAAGTGAAGGCAGCAGTCTCCACATCGGTGCTGGAATTCTACCAGGGACTCGTGGAATTAGATGCACTCTGGTGACATGAGGCCAGGTCACACTCCCTTTCACAGAGATGCTGGCTTGGGCAGCCGAGGCCGGGCCTTGTTAGAAGTCTCCGAGCAGCCTGAGCCTGTGGCCCTGTAAGCGTAGCTGCTCTCCCTGCTGTTTACCCAGGTAGGATGGATCCTCTGCACCTGATTCCACAGCCAGGAAGGTGCAATAAGACATTCAGAGAGGGCAACGTCCCAATTCCTAGTGCTCCCGGAGCCAAAAGGAAAAAGATCCAGACTTGAGATGGCTTAATTCCAAGGAAAAACTGAAGAAATGTGGCTTGTTTAAATGCAGCCATTTGGAGATGTGGGTTGAAATGGGTCACTCCGCATCCAGATGGTCTCGTCTTAACAGCTCAGCTTGGGTGAGGAGAGAGTAGAAGTCACAAAGGGCAGAGGGGTGGTGGGTGGGACTGGGCAGGGACTTGCAGGGGCAGTCGCGCGAAGGGGACTTGGGCAGAAACTGAGTTGAAGGCCATAGTGTTAGCAAGTGGCAGTCGCTAACACGCATTCAAATAGCTCAGAGTAACAGGTGAAGTGGCGTGGAGGGCAGTGCTCGAGTCCGGGAGCGCCGAGGGCCTCGGTCTGGGGAACTCTGCAATGTAAAGAGCCTTTGGCGCCGCGAGCCCCAGTCGGCGTGAATCCCTGAGATTCCGAGGCGTCAAGCTGTGGTCGGGAGGAGACACCGTGCACGCTGCGTCTAGAGCAATAAAGCAATAAATAAGGCCACGGCCTTATTTAAGAGAAGAAAAAGTAGGTGAAATTAAAAATGTGTTGCACCCAATACATCTAAAATATTAAACATCTTTAACATAACATGGATTGAGATCTTGTGTGTATATTGACATTTTTTAGAATTACACAATATACACACACTTTTGAAAGTCTTCCAAAATCTGGACTCTATTTTCAATTTGCAGCATGTTTCCATTTGGATGCTAAATTTTCAGTTAAAATGAGATGAAGTCGTACCAAAACACTGGAAAGATTTTCACACTGCTTCGTTTTCTTAAATTTAAGTTAAAAAAAAATTCAGCTCCACAGCCAGCCTGCCCACATGGCGAGCATTTGCTCTGCTCTTTCCCTGGCGGCTGCTGTGTGGAGCCGCATGAGTCGAAGGGAACGTACTGTGCTGGAAATATTAGCTTCCTGGTGAGCTGTTGGATGGGAAGGATGGGCTCTCAGTTCTGTGCCTAGGCCACCTACATACCTGAGATGTATGTATGAACTAGGGTAGGTTAGCCTAGGGGATGCCAATGCTGTGCCAGCTTCCATATGCCCAGCAGTGCCAGCTCTAGGTCTATAGCTTAGACATTGCTGCAGGTAGGTGTGACTTTTTGTGGTTGTCATTGACTCGGTAACCGTAGTGGATCGACCCCATTCATGTTCTCACTACATGCCCAGCGTGACAGGGCCCCGTCTCATAGCTGCACCAGATAAATCCCTTGGGCATCTCCATCCCAGTGATGGAGACCCCACCCCAGGTGGGAAACCACACAGCACTTCCACGCACAACCCATTAACCAGCCTTCGCTGAGGGCAGAAGGGCCGCGTTCTGACACTAGTGTCTACACACCACATCATGGACTGACACCTGGAGTCGAAATGTGGAAAGCGAGTCTCCAGCCTGGTGGTTGCGACATGGCAACTGCCCACTGGGGGCTGGTGGGGAGGTGGAGAAACAGGAGGTTCCGCGTCCTCTGTGGCAAAAGCTGAATGAAGTAATATCTTGATTTTGTTGGCATTTCCCTGATTCCTGGTGAGACAGTGTACCCTTGCAGGTGTTTCTTGGGTGTTTAAATAGTAGGTATGTCGCCTGCTGCTATTGCTTTTTTCCACCGCTGAACTATTTGTTTAAAACTTGGGAAAGAAAACCCAGACGCTCTTACAAATCCATATTTTTTCCTTCAGATTTGGTGCTGCTGCTGCACTTTATTGTAGTAATCATTCTCTACCTTGAGGTCAAAAGGATATTAAATTTAACATAAAAGTCTAACATAAACTTCCAAAGAGCAGAGGGCACCACAATAAAATAGCAGATAAAACTATCTGTGACAACCTTTGTAAAAATCTCGACGAAATATGGGTCCAAAGTTTTATATGAAAGATGCCTAAGTCATATTCAAGTCATATCCACAAAAGCCAGTCCAAGGTGACTCACTCACCCCGGTCACCACACCCACTATCGGAGCGTCTCTGAGAAGACGGCTTCACACACCAGATTCCCTATCTGTGTGCGTCTATCGCTGCATCTCATCATTTGTTGTGACTCTTTCAGTTAATTCTTTAAAAAGGGAGAAGAGGAAGAAGCGTTTCAGGAAGGAAGGAAACGTCAGTTGTTCACTTGGGGTTTTCTGTTTCTTATTAAGTCAGTGGTGCTGTTCCATTCTGTTCCATTCCATGTCCCTTGAAAAATATAAACAGTTGTCATGTCCTTTTGAAGTTTACCTGCACGCAGAATGCTGCATCTTAGACTCATGCAGCACATCAGTCCCTAGGCCACCGTGCAAAACAGCAGCCCGGGTCCATGGACTGAGTCAGTAGGTGGTGAAAGCCAAGTACATGCAAAATATTCTCTAAGACGTCCTGAAGCTCTTGAAAGCAGCCCTTGAAACCTTTGCAAGCATGGCTTTCGTCGCCCCCACCTGTGGACATGGTGCTGTGTGTCTGGTGAACAGAGCTAGAGCGCGTCTAGTTCAAGTCAGAGCATGTTTAACTTAGTATTTACAAGCCAAGCCAGTAAACATCTTTTTTCTGGAGCACACACACAGGATGTTCACAGAGAGGTTCACATGGCAGATCTTCACAAGAAATTAGAAGGGGGACATGTTTGCAGAGCGACTGGGGTGGAGAGCGTGGATCCCTTTTACGTGGGTCACGAAGAGCCTCTCCAGAAAGGGGCCACTTGAACAGAGATGAGAACAGCAGGGACTAATAGCAAAACCCCTGCCCTCACAGTGCCTGGAAGTTTCTCCTCCAAGTGCGGTCCTGGGCCCGTTAGCAGCTGCACGGTCTGATAGCTTGGAAGAACTGCAGCATCTTGGGTCCAACTGGTATGCACCTGGCAGTCTGAGAAGCACCTGCCTGCAACCCTGGCCTTCCTTCTCCCTTGTCTGTCTACCTTTGTTTCCCTCCCGGGAACACCTGCTCCATTCTTGGCCCACCCAAGGGGTGGAGCTAGGGATTAGCCGTTGCCATGGCATCGCAAGTGTGCAGAAAGGGAAGGAGAATCTGGGCTCAGGGGCCTGGGGGCTGACTCCAGCGGTCTGAGAAACATCTTGGGGGAGCCCCAGCTGTGGGGCGGGGAGTAAGCGCAGGAGGAGTCCCGTGCTGGATGGGTGGGCCCCAGCAGGTGCACCAGCAGACAGAGCCTGGGGGACCCTCTGATGCTGACCCACTGCTACCGGCCCCTGGATGCAGCTTGCAGGGGCGCTGGGAGGAGGGCAAGACCCTGGAAACTCCAACTTGTGGCGAAAACGCTGCCATTGGAGAAGTTGTTTGCTGTGCCTGCCGATCACAAAGGAGCTCAGAAAAATACAGGTTCAGACTATCTGACCAGGCCCACACTGCTCCAGGGGCCGCACTTTGAAGCCTTCAGTTTCGCATAGAACAGAACAAGCAATGTGTGTTGGGTCCAGTCCTTCAGTCTTGCTGTTCAAACATCCTCGCCTCGGAGCACTTGCACGGTGCACCTGCTGGCCTGGCATATAAGGCACAACCAAGATGAGCAACTAAAGAAAATCAGTGTTTCTTCCTCCTCTAGCTTCTTGCCTATCTGCCCCTTTCCTTTACAAAAAATAATTGTATGCTTGACTTGGCAATTTCTCCTTTCCAGTATGAGACATCCAACCATACATTCCTCCATTTGCCTAAAGATCGGAAAGGCAAAGCGTGAATCTGCTCCACGGTACCGCAGCGACTCAGATGGCTGATTCCAAGAGAGCTGACCTCATCCTCCAAGTCTGTCTCCTCCACGTCGGTCCTGAGGATTTTGGTCCTTGAGACTCTAAGAGGTTAATTGGAAGCAGGGCCTCGTGTCACCTAAGGGATTTGAATAGTGATTCCCAGTGAACACGTAGACCAGCACTGTGGTAGACCAGCACTGTGTGGGCAGGTGTCCTCATCTCGTGATTTAAACACCCAGTAGGGGGTCAGGAAGATGACGCTCAAGTTCCCACCTGCAGCCAGAACCTTTCCCCTCTGTTCTTAATGTGTCCCCAAATGCTTTTGAGGAAGAGAAGCCATTTGACCCAGTGGAAAACTGCGATTCAGCCTTTGTTTCAGAAATCAGAAATCCTGAGTCCCTCATTCTTCCAGCCTCAGTAGTATACAAGTCTCGTTTAAAGGAGCGCATATTACATTTGGAGAGAAAGGGAAGTTCTCTCTGGTCTCTCCATTTTGGTAGAAGTTTCACTAAAAATAATCCTTTAAAAGGGAATTATGGTTTGGAACTCACGGGTTTCCAGATAAAATCGTTGCTGGCAGTTCCCTTTGCCAGTCATTCCCACATCCGTTCTTTAAACCTGCTAGTGTCTGCGTGTTCCCATGCGGTTAGAATGGAGATTTGTAGGAAAGCGAAAACTAATGAAAAGCTCAGTCCTAATAAAGATTTAAAGGAACATTTATTTTAAAAGCAAAATACATTTTTAAGCTGTTAAATGTGGGGATTGGACTAGATCATGGTAATACTCCTCTCTACTGTTACTATTCTGAGCACCACGTGGTAGGGCTGGAAGCGGGCATTCAGTTCATCAGACTGCATTCTCCAGGAGCTTCCTGCCCTGTGGGCAGGAGTGGGCAGAGGCCTCCCCTTCTGGGCACCACTGGCCTCGGCACAAGAGCGCTCAGACAGGCCCGCTGCAGCGAGGCCGGGCCCAGTGACAGAGAACTCAGAAGGTGCTGAGCCCTGTACCCTCTCTGTCCCGTCTCCCACACACCCTGAGTGCGTAAGCCACGCCCTGTCCAATGGGGAGCGGTGGGGAGGCCCAGGAGACGTGCCCCCGAGTCTTTTTAGAACTGAGTCTGGCTGTTAGTAAACGGGGGCTAGTATGCGGATACTCACAGCTATTAGAAGTGGAGAAGGAATAGCTCCAACACAGGCTGCTGAGGGACAGCGCCCACCGTGTTGTAAGGGAACCAGGCGAGACAAGCTCGTGGAGGAGACGGGTGAACAGGACGGGCTTTTCCAGGAGGGCACGTGTGCAGCCTCAAGTCCCAGGGACGAACTGCAGTTTCCGTTCGTCCTCTCGTCCAGTCAAGACGTCTCCCGGGTGCCCACCACGGCCCGAGCCTGAGCCCGAGGAACAGTCGCCCGGGTGCCCACCACGGCCCGAGCCCGAGCCCGAGGAACAGTCTCCCGGGTGCCCACCACGGCCCGAGCCCGAGCCCGAGGAACAGTCGCCCGGGTGCCCACCACGGCCCGAGCCCGAGCCCGAGGAACAGCTGCAGGAGACAGAGCCCACGAGGGGCGCTGGTGTGCTCACTCCATGCGCCCCGCTTTCTTGCTGGCAGATCTTTACAAGAAATTAGAAGGGGGACGTGTTTGCAGAGCCACCAGGGTGGAGAGCGTGGGTCCCTTTTACATGGGTCACGAAGAGGCTCTGAACAGGGGCCGCTTGAACGGAGGTCTGAACAGCATCCTGTATGAGCCGTGCAGACAGTGAGGCTGTCCTGCGCCGGGCGCAGCGAGAAGACCCCTACGGCGGGTTCCTTGGTGTCCTGCGCTCCTCCCCACACAGTGGAGTAGTTCAAGGGGGAGGGCCATCTCCACCCCACTTTATCCTTCTCCCTGAACTGCCCGGTGCTGTCCTGCTCGTGGATTACGTGCCTTGCTGTCACATGCAACCTTCTAGAGAGCGAGCTCCACACCGGGGGCAGGAGCCCCAGGCCTGGCCCCGACCCTCAGTAGCCAGGCACGTGGCAGAGCTTTCTCCTGGCCTCTCCAGGACCATCTCCTGGGCACCTGACCAATCTCCCGCCACCTTTTTCTCTAGCTATAAAGTAAGGCTACTCCTTGCTTCAGAGAGATCATTGACTGTGAACTGGGTGACCTAAGGGAACAGGTCAGTGAGGATCAGAAGGGTGTCCCCTTGTCTTGACTGTCACCATGCCTCTCATCTCTCCAAGGGTCCCCAGGCATCTTCTCTGGTTCCAGCGAGGGATGTCGGGGACTTGCTTCTGGATTTTCCTTGATGAGAAAGACAAGGTCACCATGAGGGCCAGCCTTGCTCTGACATCCATCCTCCAACACCACACCCTCTGGGGCTCCCGCTCGTTAACAGGCTCAGGGGAGCCAACAAGGGACCCAGGATCATGCCGCTGGTTTCCAACCTCGGTGTGGTGTTAATCAGATGAGTCAGTAACAGTACTGGGCTTGTTAGTGAAACTGCTTCTGTGCCCCCCGGGAACTAAAAGTTGGGGGCATTTATTTCCTCCTTTTAATTTACCCACTGTGCGGGTTTCCTCCAAGCTCTCATGCAAACAAGGGATGACTTTTACAAGCCTCTTCCTTGGGCGTCCCCTGGAGACCTAGTGGATAAGCCATTGGACATACTCAACATACATCCTTCCCTAAGACCCAGGTTTGAGACCAGGGCTGGGGGAACCACCAAGATGAACAGCTAAATAAATGAATGTTTAAAAAAAAATGGTGTGCCTGCTAGAATAGAGGTTGGATTAATCAGTTCTGAAGGAACCCAAGCCACATACCCCTGGGTTCAAGTCCCAGGCCCGGGAAGAAACCACCAGTGGGAAAAACTAAAAATAAAGCTGTTTCCTCTTCCTCCTCTCTTCCTGTCTGCCTGCCCACCTTCATTCCTGCCTGCACCTTTCCTTTAAAACAAAAAACAAGTCCCTTCCTCATTCTCGCTCCCCAAAATCCTGTCTGTAAGCTGAGGGGCCTGGGGAAATTTGTCCTCAAGATCCCAACACAGCTCGTTCCTCTGAGTCGATACTACTTCAGAAATTAGCTTGTATTCTTCAAGCGCAGCTCTCTCACAATAGGCTGTCCACCTGTCGGTTCTCTGGGTGTCGTGTTTCTGTTCTCGTTGAAAGGTTTACAGCGAAAAGTGAATCGGGCACCCACGTTGTTTGTAAAAATTATCCCCGGAGCCTGTGAGCAAGGCCAAGTAAAACGAGGCTCGGTGCTCACCCCTCGAAGATCTCCTCAGGCATTTCCACGCATCGAGCCCACATTTGCTGGCACACGCCCGCTTCCCTTCGTTATCCAGGCCCCGTTGTGTAGGGAGTGATTTTGTACCTGCCCTGGGTCTGACCGGTCAGTAGGCAGCTCACCAAATGTCTGTGTCCCTGCAAGAGGACAGGCTGGTACAAGATGACGACGGCAGTGTTGGGCCTCATTATACTCCCAGCAACTATTACCCACTGTTTCCCAGAATGAGACTCCTGTCATCATTTAAGTTGTAAGAGTTATTGAGGTAGCTTTGATTTACAATATACCAGTATATTCCAGTCATCAAATACAGGACCACAGACCACATCCATCACCGAAGTACCAGAGGTTCTCCCCACTGTCCAGGGGACCCCCACCCCTGCTCCCCAGTGATGACCTCCATTCTGTTTGTCGGTGTCCAAGGGCTGGTGTTTTATATTGTCTCTTCCTTTGCTTCCTTTATCTTCCACATGGTGAGTCATCTGGTATTTTTCTTTAACTTCCCAGAGCATCATCCCCTCTCGGTCCAGCCATCAAATGACAGTTCACCTATGTCAGGGCTGTGCAGTCCTGCATGTGTAGAGACCGTTTACCCATTTCTCTGACAATGGGCACTTCTGTAATTTCCAATTCTTGGCTATGATAAATAGGACCCAACAAACGTGGAGGTGCCTGTATCTCTGCAAGTGAGTGGGTTTTGTGTCTTTTCAGTAAACATCCAGAAGTAGGATGATTGGGAATGGAAATCCATACGCTCCTCTATTTTTTGAGGAATCTCCACACTGTTCTCCATAAGGGTCGCACCAACTTACACTCCCACCAACAGCGTAAAAGGGTTCCCTTTTCTCCACCTCCTTGTCAGCGTCTGCTGTTTCCAGACTTTGGGACACAAGTCAGTCACATAGGTGTGTGGTGATGTTTCACTGTTGTTTTGAGTTGTAAGCACATCTGAGGATCTGCTCGGGCTGCTGTGTTAACTCTTCATACATCATTCTTTTCCTCTGATGCCTGGCACCTTCTCTGTTTCCCTTGAGCACTTTCTAAATATTTGTTGTTCCAGATGAATAAAATCATTTAGTTAAGTAACATTTTAACTAAATTCTTTTTAAATGATTGATGTAACAAGATCACAATTTGTTCATAGCCTAATTTGTGGAGTATTTGCTTTCCGCATGCTGAGAAAAAGGAAAGATGACAGAGAGGACATCTTGTCCTTCCTTGAAGAGGAAGTCACAGTAGGATTAGGGTCCATTCGTCGAAGTCCTGTACACATTGAAATCCTTTGTAGGTTGATTGCTATGTGTTTAATTATTTCATCCTGGGACTATAAAAATGATCGTTCCTTCCATTGCATTTGAATTATGTGCCTGTCTTCCTAATTTCTGTATCTTAAAGTTTGCAACCGTCCACATTTCTGAGATTCGCACTAGCAGCTGATATGATGGATACCAAGAAAATTCAGCCAGAAAATGAGTATAAAGAGAAAAAATTATGGCAAATAATTATTTTACCCAGTTCTCCCTTACTTTCATTCCTGTATTCTTTTGTTTAACTGTTTGTCCTGGTATATTCAGAATATTAAACGTTACTAGTAATATCAGTTTAATTTCAGCATTTCACTGTCAACCACAGTGTTGGTTGTGGACTGAGGAAAATGTTGGCTACAATCTGATGGAAACATAATAACTATAATAAAAAGCAAGTGCCATCTGCATATCCCACACAGACACATACATCTACATGTAAATGTTCCTTACCGTTATTGTGGACATTTTCCTGCTATATTGCCCTCTGAATTATTGAAGCTTTATAGTGAACATTAACATCTCCTCTCTAATAATTGCTTTTCAGAAATAGTTGCATTTCTTTCAAATGCTTTTTCCACCGTAAGAGCATCACCTGCTTTTTCTCCTTGGGTCTAGTAATAAAGTGAAGCACTCAGCTATTCCCAATCCCATTTAATTGATTTATTATTGCTACGAGTATCACATCTAACAAAATACAGCCTATATAGATCGCGGACCTCCTATTTTTTCCCCTGATTCAGAGGTGGACTCCTAAAGTCTTTTTCCTTATAATTAACAGTAAGCATCTCAGTCCATGCAGTTCACTAGGGATCTTTTTAAACACTGGACATTCTCTTACATAAATTGGACTATTACTATTTTATGTAGCAATATTATAAAAAAACTTCTCGACATTGTCTAATACCTAGTCTCCATTCAAATGTCCTCCAAGTCGCAAAATGCGTTGCTCCAGTTTCAGGCTAAGCAGTCTTAACGTGACGTTTGCATGCGCGCAGCGACTCACGTGGCTCCCGCCCATGGTTCTGAACACAGCTCTAGCCAGCAAACGCAGGACCGAGTTTGGGGGAGTCAACCTAGGGCTGACTTCACAGGCAGACAGGAACCCTGCAGGAATGACCTCTGCCCCTCGTGAAATTCAGCTGCCTTTTCAGTTCTGGCCTGCAGATTTGGCTAAGAAACAATAAAAACAGGGATGTGTACCCAGATGGCCAAATGGGGAAGATTTGCCTATTTGGAAAGGAGATCTAACCAAAGCTTGAAGACGCTTTTTCTGGCCTCTTTGCCTCAGCCACCCTTTGCCAAGACAAGCCTGCACACCCCCAGCCAGGCTAAGTCAGCCTTCATGCACACAGAGCGCCTGCTTTCTGAGTGCCATCAGCCTCATCACAGAAATATCAACACTCTTTTTTTTCTTTTTAAAGGAAATGTGCAGGCAGGAACGGAGGAGGAAGCAATATTTTAAGTTGCTCATCATTGATTGCCCCCGGCCCTCAGTCTTGGGACCTGGGAGTGGATGTGGCTGCACCTGGCTGGGTGCTCCCTCTGGAGCAGTGGGGAGATAACCTGTCTCTTCCACCTTCTCCAGCCATGTCAAACTCTGGTCCCATGTTACAGGTCAGCCCAAAGCCTTGTTGTGTGTCTCAGAGTGCCTGTTCAGTGGATTCAGAGATCCGTGTAATTAACTGGCCTTTCTAAAGCCCTTTTCGCCACACCCAAATTTAAAATCAACTGAAAGGCATGAAAATCAAAACAGATGGAGTTTAAACACACCAGCTTCCCTGACCACGGTAGTGACACGCGTGTGAGGTCATAAAGGGTCTCCTGATAGCTCACAGTGGTGTAGAGGCCCTGGCCCCAGTCTGGACCCACATGGGTCCCCGCAGGCCCAGCCTGTTCCTCTGAGTGCCCCACAGGAGAGCAGGGGAGAGCACGCGTCCCGTGGGCCAGGGGACCTGGAGCGCATGGGCGCCGAAGAGGTCGGCCCAGCTCGCTCAGCACGTGGTCTCAACAGGACAGGTGTCCTTCCTCTTCCCCCTGGGGCCGCAGTGAAGGTCATGGGAGGTCATCTCCTCCCATACTTCTGGGAGTGGAGTAGAGAATCGTTTCTACATGTGAAAATGTAAAAGGAAATGGGGATGAGGGTGTCAGAGCCCTCATCCTGGGGACACATTGAAAAGGAAGCCTCAGGGGTGTGTATTGTGACGAGGTGGGCGAAGCTGTAGGAGCCCCACGTGCCCACAAGCTGGAAGATGTCACGTGGACCTCAGACACCGTTCTCCCGACCGTCCTTAGAGGAATACATGTGAACGCTTACTAGCCGGGGGATCCTGGCGAGATTTAAGCCGCCTGAGGCCCGGCTTCTTCACCTGCAAAAGGATAGCAACTCATTTGCAAGTTCACTGCTGCTCTCGTCACAAAAACCAAGCAGGCTGATTCATCAAGCTGTCAAAGCCACCGGTCTTTCCCCTGGAGACCCCCGTGCCAGCTGGGTGGTTCTAGACTTTGTCATCGCTGAGGACGGCGTGTCCGCTGTCCTCGCAGAGGGCGGGGCGGAGAACAGAGGCCTGGAGCCAGGCGCTAACTTCCCAGGCTCGCTTTCTCACTGTGAGCCAGTGTGTCTTCGGCCGGGCGTGCGGCTCATTGTGCTGTAATAAGGGACGCTGATTCCACTTTCATATCCACCCGGCCGGGCCCGACGCACAGCGGGACAGGAGCTGGTTTTGTTGGAAAGAGAAAAGCGTGTCTAAGTTATTTTCGCCGGTACTCACAAGCCCTGTCTTTCCAAATATGTCACCTGTCGAGCCCGGCAGGACAGAAGCAGACAGGTCTGAATCATCTGTATTAGGAAAACCAATCCAATGAGCGGCAAGAAAAAGGATCTGAGGAACGAGTATGCTGCTGCTTCTCCCGCCTCATGCTCCCTGTCGGACGCCAAGGAGAGTTAACCAGCATTTCTATTCCGCGCCATCCGTGCCATGTAACAGCGGCCACATCCGAATACCTGAGTGCTGTGCTATGGGCTTCCCTGAAGTCCCTTTCGACTCTCAGTGTCCTGAAAAGGCGACTGTTAGCACAGCTCACTCTTTAACAGAGGACTCGTGCGAGAGTCCCGCCTGCTTCCAACCGTCCGCCCTGATTGTCCACCAAGGGCCCAGAAGAGCGACTCGAGTGGCTCTGTGCTCACACCGTGACCCCGGGAAATGGCTTTAGCCAGGATCCCTCATCACCAGGCCTCTCTGTCCTCCTCCCAGTCTAAACGGGAGCATCAGCAGGCCAGGCCCGGCTGCCCTGCACCGACAGGCCCGCAGACAGCTCAGACAACTCTGGGAGTCTCTCCCCGAACAGCCCTTCTGATCAGCGGCCGTGTTTCCCCGAGGAAGGCGCCCTGGAGCAGTGGTGCGTGTATTCACTCTGCCACTGCAGGGCCCGGGTGCTGGGGCCTGGGTGACAGGCCGCCACGTGCCGCTGCGGTGGTCGCTTCCAGCCTCCCGTCACCCACTTAGCATCTTAGAGCCGGCAGTCTTTTCCCGGGCTCCCCTCTCCCTCACCTCAGGGGCGCTCTGACCCCTGCACCAGTGGGGCCCCCAGGCTCCACCACTCCTCCAACCAACTGCCAAGGAAACAGCCAACTTGGCTCCTTAAAACCAGGAGGGAAACTCAGCAAAGTTAGGACAGGGGAGGGGTGGGAATCCCCTGCATGATCCGTAGGAATAGAGGCCTGAATGGCAGTGGTATTCACCCCATTCTCCCATGTTCTCATGTGTGCACTGAGGTGAGATCTCGTCAGGAGCCGGCATACCTGGGCTGAACTCCGGTTCCCTCCAGAGGGCCCCAGGGCTTTGTCCCTCCTCTAAAAGCTTAGGATTTCCCCCACAACTTACCGTATTTATCCGGTTCTAAGTCACCATTGAGTCTAAGCCACACCCCAATTGATTGAGAGGTTCTCAAAAAAATAAAAAAGAATAAGATTTATTTACAAAGCCACCTTCAAAGGTAAGCCACACGCAGTTTTCAGGGACATGAAAATGGCAAAACAGTGAGGCTTTGAATCAAATAAATATGGTAACTCCATTCTGTCTCTAGCACTGGCCCCTTTCAAGCCTGAACTGACATTCAGGTCTCGCCTTTTGACTCCCAATCTCTGCTGCTTTGACAAGCAGGCATGTCGCTGTGGTCAGCAGGAAAAGCATAACCAAAGCAACTTTTAGTGATAGACCTACTGGCTCTTAGGTAGGCATTCCAGATAAAATACAGGATGTATAGTTAACTGAATTTCAGATAAACAATTGCTTTTTCTTAGCATTTATTCCAAACAGTATGTGAAATGTCCTTACGCTAAAAATGTCATTGTCTAAAACTCTAATTTAATTGGACATCAGTAATTTTAGTAACTAAACAGAAATCCCAAGTAGGACATTCTACAGTTTTGAGCCAAAAAAGCTAAAGACAAGTCATTCACATTTGCAGAGTTTGACTGGGGAGAACTCCCACCCTTAGGAATCACCAACCCTCCCCAGCAGGTAGGTCTAGTTTTTCAAAAGTTCACAGAACACTTGAAGTCTGGAGTAAAGTCAAAGGATTTATAGCCAACTGCTGCTGTCAAGTAGCCCAGGACTGTTGAAAATACATACCCTCTCTGTTCCTGTATCCTCACACACAAAACATTAGTAGTTCCCACCCTGTGGGTTTGCCTAATGATGAAATTTAAACCTCTAGAACAGACACAGAAGAGAAAGAAAGGAATAGAAATCTGTCTAGAACGCAGTGAGGAAAGACTGGTCTCCAATAATGTTGTAAAACTAGAAGAATGAAACTGGAGTCTCTCGCGTGATACACAAAAGTTAACTCAAAATGGATTAAATACTTAAATGTAAGACCTGAAAGCATGAAACTCAGAAAAACAAATATGGGAGAAACTCCATTGGTCTTGGCAAGGATTTTGGATTTGACACCAAGAGCAAAGGCAACAAAGGCAGAAAGAGACAAGATCAAGTTAAACCAAATCTGTACGGAAGAGGAAACCATCAGCAAAATTAAAAGGTAGCCCATAAATAGGTGAAAAGTCTGCCAACCACCATGTGACTGACATGTAAGCTATATATAAGGAACTCATATTACTCGACAGGAAAAAAAACTATGTGTATATATGTATACACACATATAGACATATAGACACATAATAGACATTAATATATACATATACATGCATTAACATTTATATAATATATCCCAATTAAAAATGAACAAAGGCTCTAGACATTTTCCTAAAGACGACATGCAAATGGATGAGACGTGAAAAGTTACTCATGGAAACGCAACCAAAAGCACAATGAGCTATCACTCACACTCACTAGGATGGCCATTATGAAACAGGTGAGACAGGAAGTGCTGGCAAGGATTCGGGGGAGAGAGAACCCTTGTACACTGCCAGTGACACTGTCAGCTGGTGTGGTCATCAGGAAAGCAGTATGGACGCTTGTCATAGATTAGAAATGAAGCTGCCAGGGGCTGGAGGTGTGCTGCACGGATTCGTGATGGTTCCACCAACGAGACACACACACGGCGGCCCCGAGGCCACAGCAGGCTGCACGCCTCCAAAACCATCCTACACATTTCTCAGAATATAACTTCATCTCGACGTCATACATGACTGTATATCCAAGCAAAATGGAATCAATAACCTGAAGATATTTCATCTCCCATGTTCACTGAAACATTCACAACAGCAAGATCAACAAATAAATGGATAAAGAAAATTACATCCATGTATAATATATCGTGCATATACACACAATGGAATTTTATTTAGCCATAAACAGAAGGAAGTCCTGCTATTTGCAACAATACGGGAGAACCTGGAGACCATTGTACCTGGTGAAGTTAGTCTCAGGAAGCTTCATATGAATGCTGGGTGGTTCGCCGTGTGTGCAGCCTGCTCTGTCCATAGAAGTCTCACCACCTGACTGCTTCTCCTTGCCTTCAATCTCTTTGGCAGAAAAGGGTCACGTGTAGTTCATTCCTAAATTGCTGGTGAATTTTTAATTAATTTCCCTTATTTCAACCCAGTCTGAACTACAAGAAAAAAGCCAGTATTTATGAATTGTGACAGAACATGGTGACAGATGCTGTGCTGAAAACAGCACACAGGTCTTTGTGAGGACTGGTGAAATGAGACGGCACCATTATGACCCCCACGATGAAGTTATATTATTTCCGCGCACAGATGGGTGGGAAGCCACCCCAGTTCTGGACTGACCCCAGCCCAGTCTTTCCGGGCTCAGTCCTGATGGCCGGCCTGCCTTCCCAGTCCTGGTTCTCCTGTAGCCCGCCCTTCCACCACGTGGCCAATTCCAGTCCGACCTGACCTCGAAAATTTAGTTCTGGCCTTTCAAATAAGTCCTAGAGGCCTCTGAAAGGTGATAAGCTCGTCTTTGATTTCCCGGAGATTCTCATTTGGAAAAAAAGAGGTTACAGAGACAAGAACTAAAGAAAGCAAACTATTTTACATGCCCTTTTCCTCCCTTCCTCTAGGAAATCAAATCCCTGCTACTTCCTACCCACGCCAGCAGATGGCACTGTTCGATTAGTCCAAAGAGAAGTCCTGGGCTCTGAACCTGCTCCATTCAGAGAAGGCTTTTCATTCTAAATTGCTCCGAGTTTCTTGGAGGTGCTTTGTAAACTGTCGACAGTTGTAAGTGGTACTGTTACATTCTTATCATAATCCTGAGAGCTGGAAGAGATGTGGGTTAACTTCACAGCAGCGATGAGGAAATTCATTCCGGGGAAGTGCAATCGAAAGGCACGGGTGTGTCAGTGGTGGCCTCAGGACTAGAACCCAGGTTTTCTGGCTTGTAATCTGGTGTTCAGAGCATTATGCTTATGTGCCTGGAAAGAATATGAAGGTTTTTTTCTTCCAGTTTTATCAGACAAGGAAGCACCCCCTGCCCCCCGCCGCCTTCCTGGCCCGATTTTCCCCACGTCCACGCTGCCATCTGTGACCATGGAATCTGGAAATAACTTTTGAAGGTTGTCTGACCACAACAGGTGGATTCAATCGGAAGAACCAAGCAAAACTAGAGCGAGTCACGTCCTGTAAATAACTCACTTTCATGTCTGTGCTTCATGCAGGAAACAGATCCCATTTTTCAGCGGGACTTTCAGCTGTTTGTTCCTGTTACCTGTGTAAGTCGCTGTCCTGAGAGAAAAGCCCTCCTTGATCTGAGCTGATGTCGTGCCACTCACGGCCTGCAAATGTGCGCACATGTGCCGGCTTACCTACCACCGTCCCTTTTTCTGTATTTACCATTGGTGCTATTTCAGCATACATTATATCAACTGTTCCCTCCTCATTCCAACCTTCTGACTGCCTGCAGAAATTTTTGGGAGAGATTTTTGTTAATGGGACAACAGTGAAACAAAGCTACAGTCATGCCAGAAAATGCAAGATTTATATAATGCGAGAGACCCCCACCAGCATACGAAAGCAGCTTGCCTTCCTAGGAGGTGTGTGTTCCACTGCAGGAAGCCTGTCGTTGGCTCCTGGATCCTGTGTGGAAGGAGAGGCCTTTGACTTCTTTCTGCTTTTCAGTTGGAACTATTGACCACAACTGGGGAGGAGAGAAGGGGAGCGGGGAGAAAGCAGAAAACTAGAGGAAGTTAACCTGCTGGACTTGGATTCAGGATTCTCCTGTAACAACTGATATTTTGCTATCTATTTTAAATTGTGTAAGACACTAAATATTTCCCAGTCTGCCCTACCCCAGCCAGGCTTAATTAAACTCTCTCTCAAGGTTGTTTTAGATGGAACACATTCAAGTCCCTTGTCCCATTGGATAAAATTCAATTTCAGGTTGCAATCTTCTGTCCCTCTCTGCCCTCTTGGTGCAAGCTAGTGAATTGCTTTGAAACTCCCTAAACCCTCTTCTCTTTCTAAAATTTCTGCATGAGAAAAGGGAAGCCATAATTTAGGCCAAATCCTTCACCTCCTGCTGGTGGGCCAGAAAAGAACAAAGGTATGCAAAGATGAGACCCCGTCCTGATCCCACCCTCCAGTAAGAGGCTTTAGGATTTCAAGGTAAAAGGAAAGTAAGTATTACATTTTAATTCAAATTCACAAAAATAATATAGATTCCAATTCACCTATTGAGTTGAAAGGATAGTTAGAGGTGCTTTCTCCCCCCACTTCCTTTCTTTCACCATCTACAATAAAAATGCAAACAGACATTTTAGATTTTAATGTCATGCAAGACTTCAGTTTTTTTTGTTTTTTTGAACAAAATGCCCCACTGCATTCATTCTTAACACTTGCCTCATAGGTCAGATAACCACTCTCTGCTGAGATCAGCATTTATGATTGTATAAATGTCAACAGAAGTTCAATTGAACTGAGTAATTATCTGTGTAAAATGAAAACTTTTTGAAGAGGTTTTATTTTCTTGCCAATAACAGAACTCTAAATTCCTTTCACTTTAAAAGTTGAATAAGATAAGTACACCCTGGTGGAGTAGTGGCTTGGTCAATGGCTCTCGCTGAAGCAGTTCACATACACCCCAGGGACCCAGGTTTTCATCCCAGACCAGGGAGAGCCAACAAGATGTCCAGCTAAATAAAAATAAGGTGCTTCTCTCCTCCTGCCTGTCTGCCTACTCACCTTCATTCCTGCCTGCACCTTTCCTTGAAAAAGAAGATAGTGTATTATATTTCTCTGTCAAGTTCTTATCAACAGAGGTGACATCATTAACACTGATTTACTAAAACCCCTGACTTTGATAACTCAGATGGCGGCGTCCGGAATTAATCATTAAATTTGTTTTCTAAGGAAAGAAGCCGGTGGAAGAAAAATCGTGCTCCTCGCGCTCACACTGGTTTCCTGCGGCTTTGTGTTCCCGTGCAGAGACGCACACGGGCCCTGATAACGACACGTGACGATGACGCTACCCGTGAGCTCTGAGCACCGACTTGTGACCATGTGTGCGCGCGTCTGCACCCTCGAGGCGCGTGAAAGTGAACTGAGGGACGGATGGGAGGGGGATATAAATGCACTCACTTGGGGCTACAATTTGCCCAACAATGGGGCCTTGAGCACTGTCCTCTCTGGTCCTGACGTTTTTATTAGAGCCTGGCAGGGTGTGGGAAGAAAGGAAGGGTCCCAGCAGGCAGTGCAAGTCCCATGTGTGCTGGAGGAGGAAGGGGTGTCCTGCAGCTGCAAACAGCAGCCAGGGGCTCCGGGGAGGACTGAGGGGCGTGGGGGTCAGCCTCCAGGGACATTAAGGGGAAGGGGCCCGAATACCTGCTGCCCAAGCCCGGGAGCAGCCACGCAGAATTAGCACAAACACCGAGTGACAGAAGGACCCCAGGACCTGGAGGTCAGGACCGGGGGGAGAGTAAACCAGGGAATTCCGGGTAAAGTGCAGCAGGATGACCGGCAGGGGCGGGGAGGGGGGACCGAGGTTAGAGGACCAGGTGCAGCGAACCCACAGAGCGGAACCTGTTAGCTGAAAGCTTGAACATGGTGACAGACGGACAGTTAGAAGGGTTTCTTTTCTGGACGCAGGGAGGCCGAGTTGGGGTGTCCCAGGTGCCGGGCTTTGGGAATCTGGACCCCTAAGTTCCTGGAAACACAGTTGCTCATAACAAAGAAATATTGATGAGTCTACAACTGCTTGCTTGAAGGGGCCACTCAGGTGCGATCGAGGCGGGGGGTGCATTTGGGTCGCATGCATTCCGGGGGTGTATGGGGGGCCTGGGGGAGCAGCCCTCAGCCTTTGTAGGGCCCTGTGCGGGCACGCACCCAGGTGCTGCGACAGACTGATTTCTGCTGCAGAGGGAGATGGACTCCCTGAGACAGAAAATAAATGACTGGAGTGTCAGCTCAGCTGTTGAGGGTCATCGCTGAAGCCGCCTTCCCTTCGTTGAAACAGCTGGCAGGAAGGCAGGAGAAAAAGGACTCAGCCACCTTTCTTGCTTTCCGAAAGGTCAGAGAGGACTAACTCAGCCAGATGCGGCGCCTTCCCGCTGACTCTGGGTTCACACGAAGTGGTCCTGCAGGAGGAGGAGGATGCAGGTGCAAGACCAGCTCCTGGCCCCACTACCCCCAACGGGTTTATTTTCATCTCCTGGGGTCACACCACCACCTTCAATCCTCAGTCATATTCTGGAACTGACCATCATATTCCAGAACCTGCAGGACACTGATTTCTTAGTTGACACTGGAGTGACTGTCTCCACTTGGAGAATTATGTCCACTTCTCAGCTCTGGCTTCATTCAAGTGGTTGGAATCACTGGGTAATCAAACTGCCCAAGTCTCAGGCACCCCAGTACCCTTAGGGCCTTTTAACCCATCATGCCCCGGGATCTCGGCTGCTCACAGCAAGTCGTGGTGGAAGTTACACAGACGTGGTGTTGATGGAAGGCCTGAGAAGGGTGTGGATTCCTCTGCCCCAGACCAGCCCCCAGCGGCCCGCTTTCCCCTCCTGGAAACTCATCTGGCACCCCTGGTGGGGCAGCGCTTCCATCAATCCCTCTGAAGGACGCAGACCAGAGTCCTGGGTTCCAGTCCCCAAGCCCGGGCACAAACCAACCAGTGTGAACAACTGAAGATAAAATAAAAGTGCTTCTTCCTCCTCTTCCTGCCTGCATCTTTCCTTTAAAAAAAAAATACTGATTTCAGTTCCTCTGAAAGGATGCCTCCAGGCAATTTTATCGTCCTCCTCAAAAGGAAAAAACAAGTGCGTACATTTCTAGGGGCACCGGTGGACCCCAAGTTCTGCTGTCCTTTCTAAACCTGTGGTGACCTGTTCCCAGAGGCTGGACCAGAGCCCATTTCCTGGCCTTTTAGAGGCACCAGCCCTGGAAGATAGCTCTGTCCATGCCTGGCTCTCAGCTTGCCTTCCCCAGTTGTCCCAAATGTGCTTCTGCTGGTGTCTGAACCAGGCAGAGGTGTGCATTACGTGTGTTTATATGAATCTTAAATCGCCTCTCATCTGCAACAGCTTCCTGGTCTTCCTTGGAATATATTTGTAGGGGAAACAGTTATTTGACTAGAAGCATTTCCTTCATTGTAGATAAAGCTGATTGCATCCCTGTCCCTTAACATGTTTGCATTGAGACAGATTTCCTGCAGTCTGTTCTCAGGAACTGGGAAATACAGCCAGAAAAGGACGGGAGGGACACAGCCGTGGGCTCAGAGCTCCTGGCACGACCAGTCTCAGGGGATCTGGACTGGGCCCAGTGCCCTTGGAGGCCAGAGGGCACCTTGTTTAATTGCGCAGTCACACTGCTGGGCAACCAGAACCAGGCGCCACCTGGTGAAATGTGCGCTGTTAGCAAAGAGGAAGGTTGAGAAAGAGCCTACATGAAAAACAATGGCCTTCATTCCAAAGTCTCTATTGGGTTTCCTGTAAATGACACACTTCATTCATTCGAATGGAGGACGGAAAGCAGGAGGAGGAGGGAGAAGCAGGAGGGAAGAAGAGGAAGAAGCGCTTTTTAACTTTGCCTTTTTTTAAAGGAAAGGCACAGGCAGGAATGGAGGCAGGCAGAGGGGAGAAAGCATTTTTAATTCACTTGTTCATCCTGGTTTCTGAGCCTGACCCCAGGACAAACACCCAGACCCTTGGTGTCTGTGGACCGAGTTGAGCCGGAGGCAGCGGACCCAACGGCTTCTCCAGAGCTCACCAGCACTTTCATTTATGTTTACTTTGATTATTCTCCCAGGCTGGATCTTAAACTCAGGTCTGGGCTTTACACGGTCCACATCCTAGTCCATGCCAACTCCTCCTAATAGTATTACCACATATTTCTGCCAACAGCTGACCGTTTTCACGATGTGAAGGTGGTTGGAAGAGTGTGATCCAGTTTTACTTAAGTATGGATGCTTTTCCTGTGTATTTTAGAACTACATGAATGTATTATACTTGTGTAAGAAAATCTGTATTCCAACAAAGCTGGAAAAATGAGAGCCTTCTTCAATAAAAGAAAACCATTACAGCCCTCACTTAACTGGAGTCCACTGTGCAGTCTCAAAATGTGGCTGCATCCAAGAGCAGGATCAGTAGAAATCATTGTTACTGGCCTCGCGTTGTGTTTCCTCTGTTGGGGAGGCAGCTGATCTAGGGAGCTAATCTCGGTCTACAGGTCTGTCTAGGTCAATACAAATGGAAAACAATTAACTTGACGCAAGAGAGATTAACAAAAAACAAATGTAATTACCTGTGTATGGAGGCCCATAAAAAAATGGAACTAGGATCTGGTCATTGCAGCGAAGTTCTATAGATTTTAGAAACTAGGTAATAAGTTTGGGAGGGAAAGAAAGAACAAAGAATTTTTCAATTTAAAAAGGCATTGTCTAGGGCATATTTGCATATGAAAACAGCCCTTCCAGGTCCCAGTCAGGGGTGAAAAGCCTCCCTTCTCTCTCACCACAGGAGCTGGGGGAGAAGATTTGTTTCCTGTTTTTTTGGGAGATAATTGGGCAAAGTACCCTTCTTGGATCTCCTGCTTTTCGATTATCTTCCATTCAAAACAATCAGCATGCATTTGGTACATCCTGGGGCTGCCGTTCCTTGGTCCTTCAGCTCTTCTGTTTACCGTCAGCCGGAATCTTTCTCCTGGGAGCTTGCAACATCAGCCTTGCAACTCCGCGTGGCCTCCACCCCAGCGGACCCGGTCGAAGTCCGGTAGGAACTGAGCTTCGCTGGTTGTGCCGGGGCCTCCTCCTGCATGCAGAGCATGGGGTTGTCCAGTCCGCCGGCCAGAACGCTCACCCAGCCTCAAGCTGTCATTTCACAAATACGATGAATATGATGACTGACAAGGCACAAAGCAAGCAAGGGGAGATTCAAGACCACCGATGTCCCTCCCCAGGTCCCTTCTTGCTATTTTAGGACATTCTTTGACCAAGATTTAACAGCAAGTTCTCTGGAAGATGTGTGCGCTCATGTAAACTTTGACGGCGGCTGTTTCATCGTGCAATGTCCACCTGACGTTACACATTCACGCAGCCTCCACCACAGGTCCTGGCAACCCGCGCCCCACACGCGGATTCCTGTCTGGGGACACAGAGTGCCCGGAGCAGCTCTCCTGCGCTGCAGGGACATGTCGTTAGCATCTCTACAAGGATTTGACCAGATGCCTTCCTTCTTCCCCAGTGAGTGAAGACTGCAGTTTAGACCAGGCACAGCCATTTCCTTCCCACTGGGACCATGCAGGACAACGTGCTTTAAGGCCTATGAAGCAGGTGTGCAGATGTGCAAGCAGGAAATTAGCAGGGCAAAGCCAAGGCTGCTAGTAAGCCACGCAGGCACAGTGGGGCCAGATTTACTGCAAAAGAGCCTCCCTGGTAACCTAACCACGCCCCTTAGCAACGGCTGGTCTCAGAAATGCAGGTGAGACCTCAGGTGGGCTGGTGGTAACTCAGGGCCACACCCTTGGCTGCTCCCACGAAGGGAGGAGTTGCACCCCAGGAATACACAGGACACCATCTTGCCTGCACACACGTGGGGCTGTCAGGGACAGCTGGTTGCCAAATAACTGCTTTTCAGTGTTCTCTCAACCTGAACGCCCTAAAGGTCTTATCTCTCAAAACATATGTTGTAACTGCTTTGATGTATTGACGCTTAAAGTATTTGCTGTATTGCTTTTTGAAATTGTTTTTCTCTTTGAATTGACCTATCCTTGTAATCCTGTGAATGACGTAGGGATCTGCGTCAGTGCTGTTACTTCCGCATATCTTCCCCTATATATGTAAGACGCGTGAGAGACAAGAGCGAGACAACACGAGAGACAACACGAGAGACAACTAAGAGCTTGTAACACGAGAGACAACTAAGAGCTTGTAACACGCGCTTGTAACACTGAAGAGACATTAAAGAGAACATCGAACTTTCGTGTGTGTTGTCTCCACTCCTCGCGTCCCCTGACCCTCCAAGCCCGCCTCCCCTCTCGGGCCGAACAGACGTTGACTGACCTGCGGGCCGGGTCAAGTGGCGCCCAACGTCGTGGGGCTCGAGAACGGGGATTCAGGTCACGGATACTGCTGCAGAGGAAGGAGAGCTCTCAAGACTACGGAAGCCGTTGGTGGCTCGGGGAGAGAATCTGCGCAGACGTTCTCTACACCCGCAGTGAGTAAAGCAGTTAATCATGGGTCAAGAAGTTAGTCAGCATAAATTATTTGTAGAAGACTTAGGTAAAGCCCTTAAGGCACGAGGAGTCAAGGTAAAAAGCAAACAAATATGTGATTTCTTTGATTATATTAAATCCATCTGCCCCTGGTTCCCCACCGAGGGCACAATTGACAATACTAGGTGGAAAAGGGTGGGTGATGCTTTAAAGGATTACTATCAAACTTTTGGCCCTGAAAAGGTTCCCGTATATGCCTTTAACTACTGGAATTTAAT